>CM067167.1:304175495-304232243 GCA_034093135.1 Erigeron breviscapus
TGGCCAGTTGCCTTTTAGTATATATAAAGATAAAGATCTCACCTTTTTCATACCGCCGACATTTATCATCGGAACACACCGCCTTTTACCGGCTTCCTTTCGGTACAAGGCAAACCGGGATCCACTAATACCGTTGAATCAGGTCTAACCGGGGAACCATCCACATCAACATTTAGCCGAACTTGGCTCTGATACCAATTATAGTAATTATAATCTCAACTCATTAAGCCCAATATAAACTCAATGGGGTTCCACTTTAAAACCATATGGTGATAGAGGAAGTAGCCCATAACCTTATATACATGTTTATAGTTTATTTTTTTTCAATGTGGGATATGGGTTTACACCCAACAGATGGAATGAAAAGAGAAAGTTAAATAAATAAAAAAAACTTTAGTTGAGTAAAAATTATTAAAATGAAAGTTGTAGATCTTAATTTTCTGATCTTATAGAAACTTGAATTTTCTCAATAGGAGCCCGTATGCATAATTTAGGATTAAAACAATGTATAAATATATACTACTAGTATAAAAGAAATCTATCATTAGAAACGTCCAAGAGGTAGTGGGAAACACACTTTTATCTACTTTATAATTTAAAATTTAATTAACTTATTATTTCTGTAATATTCTAAAAAGAGCAAATTAAATATATAGATTCTGTTATAAAATATATGCTGATATATATATATATTTAACGTGCGTGAAATTATTAATTTTTCACAGAGATACTTTGAACTAACTTATAAATAAAAAGGAAATACTTTTTCATACTTATACTATCAATAACCGTATTTATGAATAGTAACGTATACATGAATAGTACCGTATCCGTGAATAGTAATCGTATCTAGAAATTGTATTTATGAATAGTAACGTATACATGAATAGTACCGTATCCGTGAATAGTAATCGTATCTAGAAATCGTATTCATGAATAGTAACGTATACATGAATAGTACCGTATCCGTGAATAGTAATCGTATCTAGAAATCGTATTCATGAATAGTAACGTATACATGAATAGTACCGTATCCGTGAATAGTAATCGTATCTAGAAATCGTATTCATGAATAGTACCGTATCCGTGAATAGTAATCGTATCTAGAAATCATATTCATGAATAGTAACGTATACATGAATAGTACCGTATCCGTGAATAGTAATCGTATCTAGAAATCGTATTCATGAATAGTAACGTATACATGAATAGTACCGTATCCGTGAATAGTAATCGTATCTAGAAATCGTATTCATGAATAGTAACGTATACATGAATAGTACCGTATCCGTGAATAGTAATCGTATCTAGAAATCGTATTCATGAATAGTAACGTATACATGAATAGTACCGTATCCGTGAATAGTAATCGTATCTAGAAATCGTATTCATGAATAGTAACGTATACATGAATAGTACCGTATCCGTGAATAGTAATCGTATCTAGAAATCGTATTCATGAATAGTAACGTATACATGAATAGTACCGTATCCGTGAATAGTAATCGTATCTAGAAATCGTATTCATGAATAGTAACGTATACATGAATAGTACCGTATCCGTGAATAGTAATCGTATCTAGAAATCGTATTCATGAATAGTAACGTATACATGAATAGTACCGTATCCGTGAATAGTAATCGTATCTAGAAATCGTATTCATGAATAGTGATCGTGAATAGTGACCGTAAATAGTGAATGTGAATAGTACCGACTGTGAATAGTAACGTATCTAGAAATCATATTCATGAATAGTAACGTATACATGAATAGTACCGTATCCGTGAATAGTAATCGTATCTAGAAATCGTATTCATGAATAGTAACGTATACATGAATAGTACCGTATCCGTGAATAGTAATCGTATCTAGAAATCGTATTCATGAATAGTAACGTATACATGAATAGTACCGTATCCGTGAATAGTAATCGTATCTAGAAATCGTATTCATGAATAGTAACGTATACATGAATAGTACCGTATCCGTGAATAGTAATCGTATCTAGAAATCGTATTCATGAATAGTAACGTATACATGAATAGTACCGTATCCGTGAATAGTAATCGTATCTAGAAATCGTATTCATGAATAGTAACGTATACATGAATAGTACCGTATCCGTGAATAGTAATCGTATCTAGAAATCGTATTCATGAATAGTAACGTATACATGAATAGTACCGTATCCGTGAATAGTAATCGTATCTAGAAATCGTATTCATGAATAGTGATCGTGAATAGTGACCGTAAATAGTGAATGTGAATAGTACCGACTGTGAATAGTAATCGTATTAGAAATCATATTCATGAATAGTAACGTATACATGAATAGTACCGTATCCGTGAATAGTAATCGTATCTAGAAATCGTATTATGAATAGTAACGGTAAATAGTAAAGGTAAAAGTAAATTGTAAAAAGGGTAATAAAATAAAATAATATAAAGGCGGGACCCACGTCAAATAATTTAAAGTCTACGTTGAATTCTGAATTCGAATAAATTCAAAAGTGAATAGTGCTGAATAGTAAACATCGCTTTCATACTTTATTCTTATAATATAAAAGTCCAAAACCGCTCACAGGGGTTAGTTGAGTAAAAATTATTAAAATGAAAGTTGTAGATCTTAATTTTCTGATCTTATAGAAACTTGAATTTTCTCAATAGGAGCCCGTATGCATAATTTAGGATTAAAACAATGTATAAATATATACTACTAGTATAAAAGAAATCTATCATTAGAAACGTCCAAGAGGTAGTGGGAAACACACTTTTATCTACTTTATAATTTAAAATTCATAAATTATGAATCACGGGTTTAGTTCACTAGAGGTATGGACAAAAAGAATACTATATATATACATACCCCTTATTCATGATTAACTTTATAATATAATAATAATATAATATAATAATATTATATATAAACGAGTACGTTGAAATCTTCGTTGAAAATTTAGTACGCGCTTCTGTTTTTTTTTTCTAAATCGGCAGGCAGTATAATTAATATAATAATCAAACGAATGAATTCGTTCGCCTATAAATAGCAGACGATATTAAACTTTAAAACACACACCACTACATATTCTCTTCTAAATACTCTCTGGTATAACTATACAAGGCTTATTTCATCTACTTATTTCTGCTATTATCACTAAGGTGAGTTCTATATCCCCTTTTAAATTCTTTTATATGATTTATTTCGGGGACTGAGATACATGCAAATAAAACTATTTGTTATACTTATATGTATATTTACAAAATGATATATATTATATATATTTTGTAACTCCGCTTTATTTACTTTACATTCGGAGTAAAATACAAACTTTTTATATATATATATATGGATTACAAAATTTACATAATATGATATATTATATAACTCCACTTTCTTATTTTACCTTCGGGGTAAAATACAAACTATTTGCTTATGATGAACACAAGTACTTCAGATTTGTATATATGGTTGATTCTAAGTTGCTCTGTTCACTTAAAGACCTCACCATCATGAACGATTAATTATGGCAACATAAACGTGGGTATATTGAATAGTACTATTGGGGAAGGCACCCCCATTCGTGTTGGTCATACCAACTGGATACGGATGCATTATATCTGGAAAGCTTAGGTTACCCTGAACAAGGTACCTACTTAGGAGGCAAACAAACTTACTTTTGTCTAGTTTCGATTCATGAGCTTAGAATTTTATATACAACATCTACTCTTGCTTATGTTTGATCCATTGTGTGATCAAATGGTTACTTAAGTCTTGTGGTTCATACACTGTATTTTATTAAAAACATATGATACTCTTTACTGATATTGTATCATAACTACTTGACATTGCGGTAAGGCAATGGTCACACTGAACTCTGGTATTTTGAGAAACTCTATCTTCTATATGAAAAACTTATGGAACTCACCAACTTTATGTTGACGTATTTTAGCATGTATTCTCAGGTAACTAGACGATACACTATACATGGGACACTTTCCGCTGCATACAACATACTGGACCCTGGCCTACCCTCAGACTCTAGTAAAGACTCATCAATTTACTAAAGTCTCAAGCTACTGTTTAATATTGTTTAATATTAAATAAATGTTTTCAAGAATAATATCTTTCATAAATTGTAATATAAATTTGTGAACAATATTTTTATATAAATGTATTTTAAAACGACAACGTTTTGTGTCGTTCAGTATATCTTGTGTTGTGAATCCATGTACGTCATATTCCGTCTAGGGCGGGGTGTGACACTCCCAAATTATGCTTTCAAATATGTAACCTAACTTATATTCGTTGGAAATCACATAGACATGATTCGTTATAATGTTTGGATTGAATGAACTCAATAACTAAATTAATCGGTTGTGATGATTCACGATAACAAAAACCGGGGAATTGACACAACTAGATTTCTAATTCATTAAAGTAAAATAAAAGTTCATGAGAGATTCATTCAATAATCAATGATTAATTAACAAGTTAAAACCAAATGATAGATGAATTTCATTCAAAGTCATAAACAAGTAATCATTCAAACAATCCAAACAACATTAGATGTAAAAGACTAATTAGGAATTAAACATATAATCCAACATGAATATGAGAAAGGTTGAACATAAATGGCTTACATAATTGTTCACATGAGAATGATCAAAAGAAAACTTAGCCTATCATCTTCATCAATGATTCTTCAATGTTGGCTATGATCTCCATGGAATTATGAATTAATGATGAAATTGGGGTGTTGGGAAGATTAGGAACTGCTTCTTGTGTGTGAAAATATGAGTGGTAACTTCCCAAGTCGTCAAAAGAAGTCATATAAACTGTAAATTAATTAAAACCCAAAAATTCGGATTTTTGCACAGGTGGCCACCGTCCCAGACGGTGTCTATGAGCGTCCCACACGGTAACAGATGCTCCAGAAATGGAATTTTTTCCATATTTGTGCTTTGACTTTTCTTGACTCGTTTCTTGATCCAATTAACTCCATTTCATTACTTATGACCTAAAATCACTCAACAAACATAAAACCGCCCTAATCATCTATTAACCTTCACAAAACATGTCATTTTCACGAGTTAATATCATGCAATTAAGGCGTTTATCACATTCCCCAACTTAACTCTTTTTCGTCCCGAAAAAGACATTCATCATGTGACAAAGTTAATTTACCATCCTATAATACTTCCTTTCACCAAAGAAACATCATATAAGAGTTATACCAACTATATACACTTGTAAAACTCGACTCTCAAGCAATCTTCATAGTACACTTGGGCCAAACTAAATAGATGCAAACCAAATCACATAACACAATCAACTCATAAGACTTACAACTATCAAAAGATTTACGACAAGCAAATAGAAATATATAAATGTGCAATTAAACCTAATAAACCTCAAGTTTGCCACAATACATGTATCACACTCTCACAATTTGCACTCCCCTCGGTTCATATTTTGAGTGAATTAGCAAAAGATGTGCTAATATATATATATATGAAGCTCTCAACCCATTATTGCAACACTAAAAGTCATAGGCTAGTACACAAATCGAACCAAGACCTCATAACACCAAATTATCACTTCGGCATTCATACAAGATTGATGGAAATAATGGAATGAAACACGGTAATGATTCTCATTTGGGCAATTTACTAGAATGATTTTGGGAACATTTCACTTTGGTTCTTTTTGATCAACTTACATGGATAATTGAAGTAATTTTCACTTATGACCATATACTTTGACTTTTTCAACCGGATATTGCAATTTTGACTTTGACTTTGTTCTTTCTTTCAATTCATCATCATAAACAACACAACTTTGAACAATTACACGGATTTCATGACGAGGTGAGGTGGAATATGGATTGAATTGTATGATTGTTTTTATCATTTTAAGCACATAATCCGGGTTAGAGGTCTCAACACGGTAAGTGCACTAGTTCTAACCTAATGTACAATAATGGGTTCACACACTATAATCATCACGAGAACTCATGCTACGCTAACAATCTAAATAAATCGTCGTCGAGGCGTTTTCTCTCATGAAATTGAAGGATATAAATGATATAAGTGTGATACATGCATTGGACTCACAATTGGCATATTACCCTTAATTGTACATTTCTATGTTTTTACTTGCTAGCAACTCTATCAAGATGCTCATAAGTCAACCATGTCATGCAACCTATCCTACACTACCTAGCCCCACTTACATGTACAAATCCAATCACAAGAAAATCTCGCTTTACAAGCATGTATAGCCAATATAACTCGAATATTTTGCCCCTAAGGGTCAATTTCATATTACAAGAAAGTAAATTAACATCTAAACTAAGTACATAAAGGAAACTAACAAGAAATTGAAATCTACCTACGAAAGTAAAAATGCAAAAACAAACACATAAACACATAGTCACATAAGAAGAACAAAAAAATAAAAAGGAGGTACCAATCACTGTCGTGGACCCTGAGGTCCAAAGATCGACTCCATCAGGCCATTGTACAGAGAACGAGCCTCAAATGGATCAGAAACTGATGGTGGAACATCCGAGTTATCCTCAACTTGACCGGCACATGAGTGCCTAGGGAACCACTCAGAATCGTGGCCCTGAGGATAATCTGGGTGGGCTATAGATACATAAAGCTGCCTGTAATCATATGGAGGAGGAGTCTCCACATAGTCAAGTCCCGCAATATGATCATGATGATGGAGGACTGTCTTAGAGTAATCAAACCGCCTCCTCACCTCCAGCTCGTGAGCATATGCCGTGGCTAGCTCATAACTCCTCCGCTGCTCACCCTGTCTAGCAGTCATGTCCCACATACTCCGCTCATAAGATGTCCACTGATGATACTCACTAGGCCGCTCAAAACCAAAACTCGGCCCACTACTTCCAATTCCAGCACCTAACAAACCACCATCCATCCTTGGTGTCTCTCTCTCCTCATTACCTCCTTGAGCACCACTAGACTCACCTCGCTCATTAACACCCACTGGCTCCAGCTGAGCCATCACATCTTCCAAGTTAAACCCCGCCTTAGGAGCTATCAAACGCCCCTTTGATTTCAAATCCCTAAGAATTCTACATTGGGGTTTATCATCCAATCTCCATTCGTTTCCTTGCAACAACCGCTTCATAGTAATAACAACCTGATTAACCTTAACTGTGGGTGTTTCACTTGTAGCGGCTTTTTGTAACAAGATGAGGCGAGAAATAAGCCTCGGGTAGGGCAGGATCATCTTCAACCTTTTATTACGGGTCTCCCAAATATTTGTCATGATTATTTGCCTAAGTGACAAAGCCAACCTCTCCGTTACCAAAGCATATAAAACTACCACTTCTTGGAATCTTACTGCGGCCTTATCACTAATTCTTGGACATACATTCCAACTAAGAACATTCATAATCAACCGGGGTAGTGGTTTCAAGTGAGCATGATCTAACTTAAGGTTTAAGTTTAGAGCATCTATAGCATAGGTAAAAAGTTCGGCTACCATATCCAACCAATTTGTACCCTTTTCTACCCCATTCAAAGTGTCCTCAGACAAGTAATCAAACGCCCTTCCCGATTTAGCACCTATATCAAACTAGGCTATTCTATCCGAGGTAGCAAAAGACATTGTCACCTTTTTACCATTCACCGTACCAACTAGTCTAGTGGTCTCTGGAGGGTTATTACCAACATGCCTCTCTAACGTACCCATCCATTCAACAATTCCCTCTAAATTAACTTCAGGATCATCATTATTATTCCATATTAAAGCATTTTTCCAACCCATTTGTTCAAAAGCTTCAATAAACCCGAAACCCCTAAATTCTTGCCAATTAACTTTCCTTTCTCCCAACAATTGTTTTTTCATAATTTCCGCCTCCCCCATTTTATCTCTAAACAATGTTAATTGCCATTTACGAGGTAAGGTATGTAAGGGAGTACCATGTTTCCATTCGGGTCTTTCATCTTCTTCAACCTCCATCTCATCTTGTTGAGATGTTCTTTCTTTTTCATCATCATCTTCTCTAACAACTTGTCTCTTCTTCCTCTTCGGTTGACTTGAAGAAGGCTCGGTCGTCTTGGCCAAACTCTTCATCAATTTTCCTGCTTTCTTCATCATCTTATCAACAAAACTAACCAAAAAAAACAATAAACTTTAGTAATGGTTAGTGATTAAAAGCAAAAACAAGAAAAATTAACAAAAACCCGTTTTTGTACTCACAAAAATCTCACAAACGAGGCTGAAATTGAGCAAACAAATAAGAGGGTTTTGTAGCTCTCGAAAAGTTATGCGATTTAGCCTCAAGAATTATTTAATTTGATTAAGAATTGAGGGAGTAATGGTTGATTGAAGTATTAGGGTTTTTAGAAAATTATTTGAGAAAGAGAGAGAGATCGATAGATAGATACTGAGAATGATGGAATGAGTGAATGGATCGGCTCTTTTGTGGCTATAATTAAAAGGTCTTTTTTTATAACTACAGCCACAAATCACTTCTTAAAACTTAAAACTTGCAATTGCCTTAAAATGAAACTCCCTTCCCCAACTTAAAGGTACATTGTCCCCAATGTACACCCGAAATTAGAAATGAGTTAATCGGTTCAACAACTTGCAAAAACGCTCACTTTGTTACCCAAACCATCCTTCCCCAACTTAATTCTCAAGCCTAAGTGCTGGGAATTAAGTTTCATGTGTGATTATGTGATAAAATTACCAAAACAACTAAACAAAGATTAAGAAAATAAAAACATACCGAAATTGAATTTAAACAAACAAACAACGGGTTGCCTCCCGTGTAGCGCTAAGTTTATTGTCCTCAGCTCGACATTACCTCAAATGATTCATGCAACCTCATAAGATGGTGGACTTGAGATGAAGTTCACCATTTCCTTTGTAGCTCCATTTATGTCGGTTGCATCCAAGTAAGGCTTCAACCGGTGCCCGTTGACCATTTGCTTCACACCATCCTTTGGATCTTCAATCTCAATCTCCCCAAAGTTCTCGACTCTTGTAATGATGTATGGACCCATCCATTTACTTTTGAGCTTCCCGGGAAAGAACTTAAGTCTTGAGTTGTAAAGCCACACTTTTTGGCCAATTTCAAACACCTTCTTTTTTTCAATTTGGCATCATGAACCGCTTTCATCTTGTCTTTGTAAGTAGATGCGCATTCATAAGCCTCATTCCTCATTTCTTCCAATTCACATAGCTGCAACTTTCTCTCTTTACCTGCATTCTCAAAATCCACATTAACGGCCTTAACGACCCACAATGCCCTATGTGCTAACTCAATTGTAAGATGACAACCCTTTCCATAAACCAACCGGTAAGGAGTAGTGCCAATAGGTGTCTTAAAAGCGGTACGGTAAGCCCACAAAGCATCATTCAGTTTTGTTGACCAATCTTTTCTATCGGGTCTTACCGTCTTTTGCAAAATCTCTTTTATTTGCCTATTTGACACTTCTACTTGCCCACTTGTTTGTGGGTGATATGGGGTAGCAATCCGGTGGTTTATGCCATACCGTTTGAGAAGTTTTCCAAACTGAAATTTTTTGAAATGAGACCCCCCATAGCTTATGATCACACAAGGGATTCCAAATCTTGAGAAAGTGTTGCTTTGGACAAACTTGAACACAACGGTATGGTCATTGGTCCTAGTGGCAATGGCTTCTACCCATTTAGACACATAATCTACGACCACTAAAATGTAGTAATTACCAAAAGAATTAGGGAAGGGACCCATAAAGTCAATACCCCAAACATCAAAAATGTTAACAACTAAAATGGGTTGCATGAGCATCTCATTCCTCTTGATGATACTACCTAATTGTTGACATCTAACACATTTTTTAACAAATTCAGCGGCATCCTTAAAAATGCTAGGCCAAAACAAACCACACATTAAAACCTTATAACCTGTCTTTTGACCGCTGAAATGACCTCCACATGCAAATGAATGTGCATGAGTCAACACTTCTTGAATTTCCTCTTCCGGAACACATCTTCTCACCAATTGATCCGGGCCAACCTTGAACAAATCCGGCTCATCCCAAATGTATTGCTTGGCTTGTGCAAGGAATTGTTGCTTCTTTCTCTTGGCCCAATGCTCCGGTAGCTTACCTGCGGACAAAAAATTCACAATATTTGCATACCAAGGGACAACAGAAATGGTTAGTAAATGTTCATCCGGAAAGGTCTCATTGATCTCCTTGGTTGAATCGTCCTCCATAGCTTGAATTCTTGACAAGTGGTCAGCCACCACGTTCTCACATCCTTTCTTGTCTCGGATTTCCAAATCAAATTCTTGTAGTAACAAGACCCATCTAATTAGCCTCGGTTTTGCATCTTTCTTCTCCATCAAATGCTTAACCGCGCTATGATCTGTGTACACAATCACTTTGCTACCACAAATATAAGAACGAAACTTGTCAAGAGCATAAACAACCGCAAGCAATTCTTTCTCGGTGGTTGTATAATTCAGTTGGGCACTAAGTAGTTAAGGACTCGTATTTCGGTCAAGGACTGGTATACGAAATACTGGTATTACCGGTGGTATGTCGGTGGTATTTCGGTAATTTTAATATTATTATATAATATATTATATATAATTATATATACATAAATAATAAGTAAAAGATATATTATATATAATATTATATTAAATGATTAAATGTATATATATATATATATATATATATATATATATATATATATATATATATATATATATATATATATATATATATATATATATATATATATATATATATATATATATATATATATATATATATATATATATATATATATATATATATATATATATATATATATATATATATATATATATATATATATATATATATATATATATATATATATATATATATATATATATATATATATATATATATATATATATATATATATATATATATATATATATATATATATATATATATATATATATATATATATATATATATATATATATATATATATATATATATATATATATATATATATATATATATATATATATATATATATATATATATATATATATATATATATATATATATATATATATATATATATATATATATATATATATATATATATATATATATATATATATATATATATATATATATATATATATATATATATATATATATATATATATATATATATATATATATATATATATATATATATATATATATATATATATATATATATATATATATATATATATATATATATATATATATATATATATATATATATATATATATATATATATATATATATATATATATATATATATATATATATATATATATATATATATATATATATATATATATATATATATATATATATATATATATATATATATATATATATATATATATATATATATATATATATATATATATATATATATATATATATATATATATATATATATATATATATATATATATATATATATATATATATATATATATAGATAGCCGGGTTCAGATAACATCCGGCTGCACATTGGAGTTAAAATTAAAAAATAAGAAATCATATTAAATTAGTTATAACTTATAAAGTTACTACTTACTACCTGCATGTAATGGATGATAAAGTTGGTCAGACCATCTTGTTTGAATCATACCCAAAACTTTGTTGACCAGTCTATCATCATCAGTTACATTTCTCTGGATCTGGTTCTTCGCTCTGTCCATAGCATCCCAGATGTAGCCCATAGACGGCCTTTCTTCTGTATCAACCAATCTTACCACATCCACCAAAGGAGCTAACACTCGACAAACTAGGTATAAGTTGTCCCAAAAATCTGTTTTCGCAACTATTCGCTTGACCTTTTTTCCACGAGGGTTTTTTGCAAAATCACTTTTCCTCCACTCTTCAGAAACAAACAACACTTGAATATGATGTCGATTCTCATGGATACTCCGAATGGTATAAAACTGGGTTGCAAACCTAGTTACACAAGACCTGTGTAGCTCCCTGCCTTTTGTCAACTTCCTCATCATGTTAAGTATCCTTCCATGGTTGTAAATGAAAACCACAATTGATTTTGCATCAGCCAAAGTGTTCTTTATCTTCGGTATTTTCTCACCTACATCTTGAATCATGAGGTTCACACAGTGTGCTGCACAAGGAGTCCAAAACATCTTAGGGTGTTGTTCTTCTAAAATCTTTCCAGCAGCTTTGAAGTTTGACCCGTTGTCTGTAATGAACTATAAATGTAACAAAAAGTAAGCTGACATGAATCAAGTAAATAAATATGTTAAATGTATTCAAATTTTCAAATAAAACTACCTGCACAATATTCGCCTCTCCAACATCTTCTATCACATCATTAATCATATCTACAATCAAGTTAGCATTCTTCACATGTTCTGACGCATCAATCGATTTCAAGAAAATTGTTCCAAGAGGACAATTGACTAAGAAGTTTATCAAACACCTTCCTTTCTTGTCTCGGATTTCCAAATCAAATTCTTGTAGTAACAAGACCCATCTAATTAGCCTCGGTTTTGCATCTTTCTTCTCCATCAAATGCTTAACCGCGCTATGATCTGTGTACACAATCACTTTGCTACCACAAATATAAGAACGAAACTTGTCAAGAGCATAAACAACCGCAAGCAATTCTTTCTCGGTGGTTGTATAATTCAGTTGGGCACTAAGTAGTTAAGGACTCGTATTTCGGTATTTCGGTCAAGGACTGGTATACGAAATACCGGTATTACCGGTGGTATGTCGGTGGTATTTCGGTAATTTTAATATTATTATATAATATATTATATATAATTATATATACATAAATAATAAGTAAAAGATATATTATATATAATATTATATTAAATGATTAAATGTATATATATATATATATATATATATATATATATATATATATATATATATATATATATATATATATATATATATATATATATATATATATATATATATATATATATATATATATATATATATATATATATATATATATATATATATATATATATATATATATATATATATATATATATATATATATATATATATATATATATATATATATATATATATATATATATATATATATATATATATATATATATATATATATATATATATATATATATATATATATATATATATATATATATATATATATATATATATATATATATATATATATATATATATATATATATATATATATATATATATATATATATATATATATATATATATATATATATATATATATATATATATATATATATATATATATATATATATATATATATATATATATATATATATATATATATATATATATATATATATATATATATATATATATATATATATATATATATATATATATATATATATATATATATATATATATATATATACATATATCTACATTTTAAAAATAAATTCAAATTGAGTGATCTAATGAAATATTTAGCAATCTGAATTCTGAATTAGTAAATAACTAAATATACTTAGTTACTTACATGGTGCAACTTTTGTTCTAGCCCTCATAGCAGCCGCAGATCCAAATTGGTGAGTTGAATCAATGTAATGATTTAACTCAGCCCTCACTATATCATTATCATCATCATCGGGCACAAGACGGTCAATAGCATTATAAAGGCCAGTGATTAGGTCCCTATGACTTCGTATGCACACACCATTTTCCCCATGAAAGATAGCCGGGTTCAGATAACATCCGGCTGCACATTGGAGTTAAAATTAAAAAATAAGAAATCATATTAAATTAGTTATAACTTATAAAGTTACTACTTACTACCTGCATGTAATGGATGATAAAGTTGGTCAGACCATCTTGTTTGAATCATACCCAAAACTTTGTTGACCAGTCTATCATCATCAGTTACATTTCTCTGGATCTGGTTCTTCGCTCTGTCCATAGCATCCCAGATGTAGCCCATAGACGGCCTTTCTTCTGTATCAACGAATCTTACCACATCCACCAAAGGAGCTAACACTCGACAAACTAGGTATAAGTTGTCCCAAAAATCTGTTTTCGCAACTATTCGCTTGACCTTTTTTCCACGAGGGTTTTTTGCAAAATCACTTTTCCTCCACTCTTCAGAAACAAACAACACTTGAATATGATGTCGATTCTCATGGATACTCCGAATGGTATAAAACTGGGTTGCAAACCTAGTTACACAAGACCTGTGTAGCTCCCTGCCTTTTGTCAACTTCCTCATCATGTTAAGTATCCTTCCATGGTTGTAAATGAAAACCACAATTGATTTTGCATCAGCCAAAGTGTTCTTTATCTTCGGTATTTTCTCACCTACATCTTGAATCATGAGGTTCACACAGTGTGCTGCACAAGGAGTCCAAAACATCTTAGGGTGTTGTTCTTCTAAAATCTTTCCAGCAGCTTTGAAGTTTGACCCGTTGTCTGTAATGAACTATAAATGTAACAAAAAGTAAGCTGACATGAATCAAGTAAATAAATATGTTAAATGTATTTCAAATAAAACTACCTGCACAATATTCGCCTCTCCAACATCTTCTATCACATCATTAATCATATCTACAATCAAGTTAGCATTCTTCACATGTTCTGACGCATCAATCGATTTCAAGAAAATTGTTCCAAGAGGACAATTAACTAAGAAGTTTATCAAACACCTTCCTTTCCCGTCGGTCCAGAAATCAGACATAATGCTACACTTATATTCTTTCCAATGTGGCCTAAATGAATCCACAAACTTTTTCGTTTCTTCTAAACGACTTTTCAACAATGTGACTCGGATATTATGATACGATGGAGCTGGCATACCTATCAATTAATTAATTAACCAATAAATCTTAAGAAACTAAGAAAGTGATAGAATTAACATAATTAAATAAGTAATAAACTAATAACCAATAAATCTTAATAACGCTTAAATACCTCTTCCATAATCCCCAACAGCATTGATGAAATCTTGGAAACCATCATCACGCACAGCATTGAAAGGTAAACCAACAGAATAAGCCCAAGTTGCAAATTTGTCCCAAGCTCTCATCTTTAGCTTCTCTTTTATTGGATTATTTCTATCCAATGAACTTTGTTTTGTTTTTTCAAGATTTGTATTGAGCAGAATATCCATCGGACCTCTCGTGTTGCTAGGACCTACAAATTTACTTTTCTTTGAAACACTTCCTTTTGATACAACTTCTTGAACATCATCATCAATTTGAGCTTCATTACCCTCTTTTAGTTCAGAATAATCAACCGAATTTGATCTAAGTATCTCTTTGTTTCTCTTTCTTTCTAATTGTACCTGGTCTTTTTCTCTTATCGAAGCCAATACTTTTTTCTTAATTTCCAGAGTCACTTTATCACAACCTGAAACTTGTCCTCCAGTATGAGTTAGGTGTTGCTTCAGTCGTGTAATTCCTCCTCCACTTATCTTCTTATTACATAACTTGCACCAAATGATATGTTTATTACCGGGGTCTCTCTGTTCTCCCCATTCCCATCCCATATCTTTATTCCCAGCTCTTCTACTTGCATCCGATGACATTGTATCATTGTTTGAAGGGTTTACTGATGCATGAGAAGATGGAGTTGTTGCATCATTGTTACTGGTCATAATCAACCCTACTGCCTACCAAAAACAAATTGCAATTATACACTAACTAAATAAACTGCTGCTGCTGCTTGAAGAAATAAGTAAATAACTAAATAAACTGCTGCTGCTGCTTGAAGAAATAAGTAAATAACTAAATAAACTGCTGCTGCTGCTTGAAGAAATAAGTAAATAACTAAATAAACTGCTGCTGCTGCTTGAAGAAAGAAAGAAATAAGATAGAATCATAGAAAGAAAGAAAGAAAAAAAAATACATGCTGCTGCTGCTTGAAGAACAAAAGAAAGAAAGAAAGAAAAAAAAATACCTGGTGGGCTTGATTGAATTGAAGTCGATGCTGCTGCCTGCTGCTTGAAGCCCTAGTGGCTGCTGCTTGAAGAATAAGTAAATAACTAAATAAACTGCTGCTGCTGCTTGAAGAAATAAGTAAATAACTAAATAAACTGCTGCTGCTGCTTGAAGAAATAAGTAAATAACTAAATAAACTGCTGCTGCTGCTTGAAGAAATAAGTAAATAACTAAATAAACTGCTGCTGCTGCTTGAAGAAATAAGTAAATAACTAAATAAACTGCTGCTGCTGCTTGAAGAAATAAGTAAATAACTAAATAAACTGTTGCTGCTGCTTGAAGAAATAAGTAAATAACTAAATAAACTGTTGCTGCTGCTTGAAGAAATAAGTAAATAACTAAATAAACTGCTGCTGCTGCTTGAAGAAATAAGTAAATAACTAAATAAACTGCTGCTGCTGCTTGAAGAAATAAGTAAATAACTAAATAAACTGCTGCTGCTGCTTGAAGAAATAAGTAAATAACTAAATAAACTGCTGCTGCTGCTTGAAGAAATAAGTAAATAACTAAATAAACTGCTGCTGCTGCTTGAAGAAATAAGTAAATAACTAAATAAACTGCTGCTGCTGCTTGAAGAAATAAGTAAATAACTAAATAAACTGCTGCTGCTGCTTGAAGAAATAAGTAAATAACTAAATAAACTGCTGCTGCTGCTTGAAGAAATAAGTAAATAACTAAATAAACTGTTGCTGCTGCTTGAAGAAATAAGTAAATAACTAAATAAACTGTTGCTGCTGCTTGAAGAAATAAGTAAATAACTAAATAAACTGCTGCTGCTGCTTGAAGAAATAAGTAAATAACTAAATAAACTGCTGCTGCTGCTTGAAGAAATAAGTAAATAACTAAATAAACTGCTGCTGCTGCTTGAAGAAATAAGTAAATAACTAAATAAACTGCTGCTGCTGCTTGAAGAAATAAGTAAATAACTAAATAAACTGCTGCTGCTGCTTGAAGAAATAAGTAAATAACTAAATAAACTGCTGCTGCTGCTTGAAGAAATAAGTAAATAACTAAATAAACTGCTGCTGCTGCTTGAAGAAATAAGTAAATAACTAAATAAACTGCTGCTGCTGCTTGAAGAAATAAGTAAATAACTAAATAAACTGTTGCTGCTGCTTGAAGAAATAAGTAAATAACTAAATAAACTGTTGCTGCTGCTTGAAGAAATAAGTAAATAACTAAATAAACTGCTGCTGCTGCTTGAAGAAATAAGTAAATAACTAAATAAACTGCTGCTGCTGCTTGAAGAAATAAGTAAATAACTAAATAAACTGCTGCTGCTGCTTGAAGAAAGAAAGAAATAAGATAGAATCATAGAAAGAAAGAAAGAAAAAGAATCATAGAAAGAAAGAAATAAGATAGAATCATAGAAAGAAAGAAATAAGATAGAATCATAGAAAGAAAGAAATAAGATAGAATCATAGAAAGAAAGAAATAAGATAGAATCATAGAAAGAAAGAAAGAAAGAAATAAGATAGAATCATAGAAAGAAAGAAATAAGATAGAATCATAGAAAGAAAGAAAGAAATAAAAGAATCATAGAAAGAAAGAAAGAAATAAGATAGAATCATAGAAAGAAAGAAATAAGATAGAATCATAGAAAGAAAGAAAGAAATAAGATAGAATCATAGAAAGAAAGAAAGAAATAAGATAGAATCATGAAGAAAGAAAGAAATAAGATAGAATCATAGAAAGAAAGAAATAAGATAGAATCATAGAAAGAAAGAAATAAGATAGAATCATGAAAGAAAGAAATAAGATAGAATCATAGAAAGAAAGAAATAAGATAGAATCATAGAAAGAAAGAAATAAGATAGAATCATGAAAGAAAGAAATAAGATAGAATCATAGAAAGAAAGAAATAAGATAGAATCATGAAAGAAAGAAATAAGATAGAATCATAGAAAGAAAGAAATAAGATAGAATCATAGAAAGAAAGAAATAAGATAGAATCATAGAAAGAAAGAAAGAAAGAAATAAGATAGAATCATGAAAGAAAGAAAGAAATAAGATAGAATCATAGAAAGAAAGAAATAAGATAGAATCATAGAAAGAAAGAAATAAGAAGAATCATAGAAAGAAAGAAATAAGATAGAATCATAGAAAGAAAGAAATAAGATAGAATCATAGAAAGAAAGAAAGAAAAAAAAATCTCTTTCAAGGTTTCAAAAGCTTTTAAACATTCATTATCAAACACAAATGGTACATCTTTTAACAACAAATTGCACAATGGTTTGGTAATGACACTAAATCCTTTTATGAACCTTCTATAAAACCCGGCATGTCCAAGAAAAGAACGGACACCCTTAACATTGGTTGGGGGAGGTAAAGTAGAAATGACTTTAATTTTGGCCCGGTCAACTTCCATGCCTTTCTTTGAAATCACATGTCCCAAAACCGTCCCCTCTTAAACCATGAAGTGGCTCTTTTCACAACTTAAGACCAAGTTTGTCTCAACACATCTTTTCAAAACTTTAGTTAGCTCATTAAGACAATTATCAAATGTTTGACCAAAAATTGAAAAATCATCCATAAAAATCTCTAAGGAGTCACCGACCATATCCGAAAAGATACTCATCATGCACCTTTGAAAGGTGGGTGGAGCATTACATAAACCGAATGGCATTCGCCTAAAGGCAAAAGTTCCATAGGGACATGTAAATATGGTCTTGTGTTGGTCATCGGGATGAATAGCAATTTGGTTATAACCTGAATAACCGTCTAGAATGTAATAGAATTTCTGACCTGCAAGCTTTTCAATGATTTGGTCAATGAATGGAAGTTGGAAATGATCCTTTGAAGTAGCGGTGTTCAACTTTCGATAGTTAATGCATACCCTCCACCCGGTAATGGGTCGGGTAGCAATTTGCTCACCACTATCTCCTTTTACCACTTGAATTCCAGCTTTCTTAGGCACCGTTTGTGTTGGACTTACCCATGTGCTATCCGAAATTGGGTAAATGATTCCAGCATCCAACCACTTAAGCAACTCTTTCTTCACAACTTCACGCATATGGGGATTCATTTTCCTTTGTGCATCACGTGAAGGTTTTGCTTCAGCATCGGTGATAATCTTGTGCATCACAATTGATGGACTAATTCCTTTCAAATCGGAAATTGTCCATCCAATAGCCACCTTGTATTCCTTGAGCACCTTTAGTAATGCTCTTTCTTGAACTTCTTCCAAATTTGATGCAATAATCACCGGTAAAGTTTGCTCCTCTCCCAAAAATGCATACTTCAAATGTGATGGGAACTCTTTCAATTCCACGTGTGGTGGACTTTCAATTGATGGTTTAAGATGAGAATCAATGTGATCCGGTAGACTTTCTACTAAATGATGTTAGGTCCAGATTTACTGGACTCGCTCCAAACTTGACGACTGGAGCGACACTGAAGATTTGTCCAGAAATAATGGAAGACCAGTGAGAAAAATACTTGTATAGGAAATCTGGAGTCTTCCAGATTTCAGCTCACTGGACTTCACCCCAGTCCAGATCTAATCTACTGAAGACATTCTCACTGAAGTCAAAGACTGAAGTTAGAATAAAAAAGACTGACAAATGGCGGAGTCCACTGGAAGTCTTACCAGATCTACGACTGGAGCTTTGTCAGTGTTCTAGACCTTACAAGTCTGAACACTGATTACGAGGAATTGACTTTTTACCTTTACACACTTTTCAAAGAACATTCCACTTGTCTTTACAAAAGTACTTACGTGTGTAAAGGTGGTTGGTTAAAAGGATAATAAGTCATATTGATGTGACTTTATCCTTGTACTTTAACCAATGCATTTAATGACCTTGTCGGTTCATTAAATACATACAACCATATTTGTACGACACAAATTCACTGGTGAATTTGTTTGCCTATAAATACAAAGTCATTTCCTTGTTAAAATTACTTTTAGCAATTAGGTGAATTTTTCTAAATACTCTCGATCGTAACAGGGATATTTCACAACTTTAAGTATTTCGATCTAAAGAGTTTATTTAGCAAATATAGATCATTTGTAATTCATAGGTTGTTAGGATACTTACATATTTGTATTATCTTGATTCCGCACAACCTTGTATTTTATTTAACATCATAAATAAAATACACTTGAAAATTTACATTGTGTTCCACCTTTACTTTATTTATTGCTTTAAGTCTTGTATTACTTTGTTTATATACTTGCATTTATATTTAAGTAATACTAGTCCAAATCTAGTGCATATTAGACTTGTTGTATTTTACACTATTGGGTTAAACCATCAAGTGAGGGACTCTACAATTGGTATCAGAGCAGAAGGCTAAACAAACTTGCCTAGATCTGCTTCTTTGATGGCCAACCCAGAAAATACACAAGGAGGTTTTAGTCTTGGTCCTGATCCTAATATTAATGATCAAAATAATGAACCACCACCTATCATTAACACTAATCCACCCCCTCCTCCTCCTACTCCTGCTTCTCCACATGTGCATGTGCACTACTCAAATCAATCTTGTTCCTAAATTCAGTGGGAATAGTGATGAATTTGGTACGTGGAAAGCTAGGATGATATTGCATATCACCAGAATTGAGAGAAATATGATGAAAATTTTAAATGAAGGACCTTACGTCCCCACATCACCTCTCAATGCTCTTCTTGATCCAACTGGATCTAGAAGAGGTAGGGAAAAGAGGGAGGAACATTGGTCAGAAGAGGAGAGGAGATTGGTAAATTTAGATACCCTCCTCAAAAACATGATCCTTGGGGCTGTTCCAGAAACCCTAATTCCCACACTAGTTCTTTTTCCCAGTGCTAAAACCATGTGGGATGAACTAGTGAACCAGTATGAAGGAGGAGATGACACCATTGTCACCAGAAAGGTCTCCTTAAACAAGAGGTATGAGTCATTTTTTGCTCAGCCCAATGAGTCTTTCACTGGTACTTACACCAGATTTATGAGCATTATTAACCAGTTGAGAGGACTGGGGTTGAGAAAGACAAGGATATACTTTTGGAGAAATTTTGTGATATATTACCCACCAAATGGTCTCACATGATCCTGGTCTTAAGACAAGGTAAAACTCTGCACTCTCACACTCTTTAAACTTTATATGGAGCTTTCAGATACACTGAAGAAAATCAGGCTCAGAGAGTTGTGGCAGAACAAGATGCCTATAACCATGCCTCCAGTAGTTCTAGTGTGGTTAGTCATACTGAACCATAAGGTACAGCACTAATATCTTCTGAGAATGTATTTTCTATGAAGAAGATGGTGTCTGAATTCATGGAATCTGGAGAATCTAGTCTTACCTCTCCAGACTGTGATGAATCTGAAAATGATGACCTGGTTGCAATGATTGCTAAAACGTTCAACCGTTTCAAAGCAAGAGAAAATAGGCCATCTGGACAATTTGCATCCAGTACTTCTACTGATAAGACCAATCTGACATGCTTTAAGTGTGGTAGAAAAGGTCATTTCATGAAAGATTGCAAGTCCAGTCAGTTTGTATCCCAGCCTGGTCCATTTACTTCTAATAAAAAGCCTGATGATAGCTATAAATCTAAATATAAAAAGCTTAAGGCTCAAATTGCTCCCATGGCACAACAAATGGAAAATAATAAATGCATGATTGCAACAACTGAAGAGAAATGGGTTCTTCTGATGATTCATCTGTTGATGAAGAAGAGGAAAGAGATTGCTGTTACATGGCTCTGGCAGACGAAGATCATCTGGTGAAGGAAGATGTCACATCTGGAAGATGGGTGGACATTGTTATCAAAAAGGTCAGTAATTATGATGTGGAAACTGACACTGAACTAAAATTGGACATTGCTGAAGCTCTTAATTCTGATTTAATCTTTGTTGAAACTGTTAGATCTGACTGTGTAAATGGTCTAGAAACAGATTTTTCTGAAATTACAGTTTTAAAATCAAAATTAAAGGAACTTCAAGATATTGAACTGGCATTTCAAGCCCAAGTTCTGGTAACTGAACAACTGATTCAAGAAAAACAAGATCTTGAAATCATTTTAGAAAAAGAAAAACTGGTTATTAAATCATGGCTTGAAACCAGAAAGCCATATGATGCTGGAGTAAATCAATTTCCCACTAAAAAACGTGCTTATTTAGATGGAAATACTCATGTTGCATCATTAATACCAGTAATTGATCGTTTACCAGAGGGCTTCAGGCCCATTACCATTTATGATGAGCCTGTAACTCCTAAGGCCAATATTTTCCCAGTTCAATCCCAGAGGTAAAAACTAGAGCACCTCAGGTGACTGCTCTAGTTAAAAAGGTCAATCTGAAGAAACCTTTGCCTCAGTCCTCCTCCAAGGAACCTTTTGTTCCAATGAAGAAGAATGTCTCCCTACCTAAGCCTAGAGTCCAGTCAACTGGAAAGGCTCAGGTGTCATCTGATGAAAGTATTTTGTTAAGGTTAGATAGCCAGTTTCAATTACTGACTCGTCAATTTCAAAGTTGTAATGCAAGATTAAACAATTTTGAGGGTACTTCATCTGGCCCTAGACAAAATACCAAACCTTTTTCAAAGAAAGATAAATATATTTCTCCAGTTGAGAAAAAAAAAAAGGTTTCAAAACTATCTATTCCAATTACATTTGCAGAAAAATCTGTTTTGGAAGAAAGTAAACTCAACCAGATACCTCCAGGGACCTATAAGGGAGGGTCCAGTGAACCCATCAGTCGATGGGTTCCCAAATCTAACTGATATATCTGGTGGATGTGCAGGGCAATCGAAAGAAGTTTATCTGGTATCTTGACAGTGCAGCTGGCAGGACAATGACCGGATGTAAGACCCTGCTGGAGGAGTTCATAATTTTTGATGGACCCTCCATTACTTTTGGAAATGATGGTTGTGGAAAAACTGAGGGGTATGGTGTTCTGAACAATGGACAAGTCAAATTTAGACGAGTTGCATTGTGAATGGTTTGAAATATAACCTGATCAGTGTCAGTCAACTGTGTGATGATGGCTATCAAGTTCTGTTCAATATTGCTCAGGGCATTGTATTTAACAAGGACTGGAAGGTAGTATTGATTGCTCCCAGAAGAGGGAATGTATATGTGATGGATATGGAAAGCTCTCCATCAGAGCAGTGTTTCTATACTCAAGCTGATGAAGACACAAACTGGTTATGGCATAAAAGGTTATCCCATTTAAATTTCAAAAATATAAATAAGTTGTCTAGAAAACAACTGGCAGATGGGATACCTTCAATTTCCTTCAAAAAGGAAAGGCCATGTCCAGGATGTGAGATGGGTAAGTAGAAACGTACCAGTTTCAAGACAAAGCAGAATTTTAGCATATCTGAACCACTTCATATGCTTCATATGGACCTCTTCGGTCCAGTGAATGTTCAGACTCGTGCTGGTAAAAGATACACTCTGGTAATAGTCGATGAATTCTCCAGATATTGCTGGGTTATTTTTCTCAGGTCTAAAAATGAAGCTGCTGCTGAAATCATCAGTCTTATCAAGCAAATTGAGCTCAAGTATAATCGAAAGGTTTGTCAGTTAAGAAGTGACAATGGAACAGAATTCCAGAATGCAACTCTGTAGTCATTCTGTACTGACACTGGCATCTCCCAGAATTTCTCATCAGCCCGCTCTCCAGAACAGAATGGAGTGGTGGAAAGGAAGAATCGAACACTAATAGAAGCTGCCAGGAGTATGCTTGCTGAATCTGGTCTTTCTACCAGTTTCTGGGCTGAAGCAATTGCTACTGCTTGTCACACCCAGAACCGGTCTGTGTACATCAAAAGACACAAAAAGACATCCTATGAAGTATTAAGAAATAGAAAACCAAATATTGGTTATTTTCATGTCTTTGGATGTCCAGTGTACATCTTGAACGACTCCAGTCAGTTAGGCAAATTTGATGCCAAAGCTGATGAAGATATTTCTTAGGTTATTCAGCCATTCGCAAGGCCTTCAGAGTCTATAACAAGAGACTGGAGAAGGTCCATGAGTCAATACACGTCACATTTGATGAATCAAATGCAGCAATCAATAAAAAGCCAACCCTTGATACTCCCCCAGTAACTCAAATTGTCTTCTGTGAATCTGATCCTATCAACTACAATAAAGATTCTTCAGAAGAAGTTTCCAGTCATCCTGATCTGGAACCTGTTCAGACTAAGAAACCCTCCAGTAGTACTCCATTCTATCCTTCAATTATTTTCAAGCTACCCTTTGAAATTATTATTGGATCAGATGTTCGTACTACTCCCCCAGTATCAGTCCAGTTGAGACTGAACCAATACTTCAAGAAATGCCTTCAAATGAAGAATTTCATGATGCAAATCGTGATTTAAATGATTCAGATGAAGATGTTGAAGTAGTCTGGCAAGATCCTCCTCCTGAAGCAACACCAGAGGAGACTCAGCTGAACTCTTGCACTGATATTGTTGTTCGTAACTATCCTGGTCAATACTCTAGGTGGACAAAAGCTCACCCTATCGATCAGATCATAGGTGACTCCAGTAGAGGGATTCAGACCAGAAGAGCCTCCAGTGATCAATGCTTATATGTTAGTTTCTTATCACTGATAGAACCAAAGAAGATTGACGAGGCTATGAAAGATCCAAGCTGGGTGATAGCTATGCAAGAAGAGCTTCACCAGTTTGAAAGGAACAAGGTTTGGTACTTGGTTCCTTTCCCAGTTGGAAAGAAAGAACCAATTGGAACCAGATGGGTCTTCAGGAATAAGGTAGATGAAGATGGCCATGTTATCAGAAACAAGGCCAGACTGGTAGCACAAGGGTACTGCCAGTCAGATATCGATTTTTGATGAATCATTTGCTCCAGTGGCTAGACTTGAAGCGATCAGAATATTCTTAGCATTTGCTGCTCATCATTAATTCAAGGTCTACCAGATGGACGTTAAAAGTGCATTTTTGAATGGAAAACTTGAAGAAGAAGTTTATGTCAGACAACCACCAGGTTTCGTTGATGAAAAACATCCCCACTGGGTATATCGTCTGGACAAAGCACTCTATGGTCTCAGACAAGCTCCACGTGCCTGGTATGATACTCTGACTAAACATTTATTGAAAAATGGTTTTAAAAGAGGTGCAATTGACAATACCTTATTTATTCTTCATGAAAAAGGTAATCTTCTGATGGTACAAATTTATGTTGATGATATTATTTTTGGGTCTACTGATGACAAAATGTGCAAGAAAGTTTCGAAAATAATGTCGACTGAATATGAGATGAGTTTAATGGGTGAATTAACATATTTTATAGGACTCCAGATTAAACAGACCAGAGATGGTATTTTTATTAATCAAGAGAAATATGTTAGAGATCTTTTAAAGAAATATGATATGAACTCTTCACCATCTAAACCCACTCCAATTTCTGCACCACTAACACTGGACTCAGATCCAGATGGTAAACCAGTGAACACCACTGTCTATAGAGGCATGGTTGGTTCACTGATGTATTTAACTGCCAGTAGACCAGATATTATGTTCTCAACATGTTTATGTGCCAAATATCAGTCTAATCCAAAAGAATCTCATATGCTTGCTATAAAGCGCATACTGAAATACCTTAAGGGTGTCCCCAGTTTGGGTCTTTAGTATCCCAAAGGCTCAGGCATGGATCTAATGGGTTATTTAGATTCAGATCATGCAGGTTGTAAGATAGACAGAAATCCACTACTGGTGGATGTCATTTCCTTGGTGGCAAACTGGTCAGCTGGACTAGTAAGAAGCAAACTTCAGTTTCATTGTCCACTGCTGAAGCTGAATTCGTGTCTGCAGCCAGTTGTTGTGCTCAGATACTCTGGATAAAGAACCAGTTGCTTGATTATGGTATTAAGTATTCAAAGACCCCAATCTTTTATGATAATACCAGTGCCATTGCTATCTCGAACAATCCAGTCATGCACTTAAAGACGAAGCACATTGATCTCAGGTATCATTTTATTCGTGATCATATTATGAAAAATAATATTGAACTCCATTTTATTCCCACTGACAAACAACTCACTGACATTTTTACCAAACCTCTGGATGTTAAAACTTTTGAATATCTTGTTGGTGAGTTGGGAATGTTAAACCCTTAAATCTGGAACCTTGGTATTGAACGCCTTTGTGTACTATCAGGGATCCTTGATTTAAAAGATTTATAAATCTATAACTGCTTAGATATTGAACGCCCTTGTGTACTATCTCTGCATTAATAGATTTCTGGATCAACATTCCAGGGGGAAGACTGAAAGATATATTTTTGTCCTTAAAATTTGTTTTAATTTCAAGGGGAATTTGTTAATTTATTTTCTCACTGGATAAAATTTTCTGAAATATATCACTGGTACTTTGTAAATGTGTCCCTCTCACTGGTAATTAGATGGGTTGACGTGCATGTTTGAGGTAACCTTTGTCTCCTTGTAAATGTGTCCCTCTCACTTGTCTGTATTAGTTGATGTGCATGTTTGAGGTTGCCAGTCTCACTCAAATGGTTTTCGTTGGTACTTTACTGGAGTGTCCCTCCAGTGTACCATTAGTGCATACTTCACTGGCATAATCCACCAGTGATTCTGGAGTGTCCAGTCAACCTCCAGATGCATTGAATTAAGTCATGGTATGCCAGTTATAATATTTTAATACTTGGTCATTGTGCTTTCCACGTAAGCAACCAATTTGAAAGGACAGTTACTGTTTGTCCCACGTGGCAATGATATTTTTCAAAGAAATGATAGTATTTTTTACCTTGGGAAGACAAAAAATGCAAGTTGGTTACTGTTTGTGGCTGTAAACCGTCACACATTTATGTGTGATGTGATGTATTTAATGCGGATTTCAAAACCCGATCAAAATTACATTTTATAAAATTCAAATTAACTGTTTTGAATTCCGTTTCTCTCTCCTATAAAATACCCTCTTTCACTTTCATTTGCATTTACTTCGAACATATTTACTCCCAAAACTCTCTAAATTCCTTCATTTATTTTCTTTTTCATTCAATTTCCAATCATCAATCTCTCTCATATTTAATTCATCATATCTTTATCAAAACCCTAAATTCAGTTTCATTTTCATATTTCTACCAAAAATACAATGGCACCAAGACAATCAAACTCACCGAAAAATCTTCTTGCTGCTGAGTATGCTCCTGTCGCCGCCGTAAAAAGGGCGGATCACATCTCTCTTGCAGCAGCAGCCATTCGTATTAACATGAATAACTAGATGGCCAAACTCTCACTCTCCAGTGTTCATGATGCCCAATCCATTATTGGGAGATTAAATACCTTCTTTCTCTCCTATCCTCTTTATGGTGCATTGACCCTAAATCCTGGGAAGATGTACCACGACTATCTCTGTGAATTCTGGTACTCTGCAGAATATGTAGATGAAACTTCCTCAATTTCTTATACACTTAAGCAAGGTACCAGACCCTTGGTCTTCACTGTTGATACACTCAGATCTGCTCTACAATTAAACTATTTTGAAGAGAATGAGATGCCCATTGAACTTCCCTCTGGCATAAATACAAGGGAAGTGTGCAGATTGATGGGGCACACAGACATTCTGGATAAGCATGGCCAGCTATCCAGAAAGGGAACAATCTACATGAGCAGGCTGTCAGACTCATGGAGATTCTTTTTCACTCACATAGTTGAGTGTTTGGGAGGCAGCTCTGGAGGACTTGACCAGATAAATCAAACACATCTCCAGATTGCTTACTGCCTCTGGTTCGGATACAGAGTAGATTTTGCTCAGATTTTCTTTGATGATCTGGTAGAGCGTCTTAAGGTGAAAGGTAGAAAAGCATTTGTACCTTATATCCGTTTCCTTTCACTAATTTTTAAAAGAGCTCTAGGTGACCAGTATGATTTCGAAACCACTCACTTTTCTGTATGTGAGTATATGCGTGATCTGACCAACCTTAAATCTTCAACAAATGAGGTAAATATTCCTCAGGCCATGCTTAGTTTTCAAAGGGAAGAAAATGACGCATCATCACCAGATGAGCCAGAAGAGGCTCCAGGTGGGGGTTAAATTATTGTAGGCCCCACTGGAGTCCTCGATGCTGAAATTGTGCCACCAATAAGCCAGGTGGCCCCTGACCAACAGCAACAAGAAAATGTTGACCCTCCAAGACAACCAAGAAATACCAGACGTCTTAGGAAAGGAGGTGTACTGGTTGGTTCCAGTAGAACCAAAACTAGTCATCCAGATTCATCTCAACAAAAATCTGGAGATGTCATCAGGGATATGACTGGGGTTACTGGAGCCACACCTCTTATCATTCCAGTCTCAACTTCCACTGCTGGTGATATTATGAATGAAGATGGGTCTTTAATAGTTGAGCAGGAAAATGTTGAGCAGGTTGGTCAACTGGATTTGAATGTAGAAGTTGGTGATCAGACTGGTGATCACACAGTTGGTGAAACATTTGTTTGGGATGAGGTTGATTCACCCATGTCAGAAGGTAATAATTTTGATACTGACATGAGTTTTCTTGGTGATGATGTAGTGGAAGTAGAACACTTACCAGAAATGCCACCACCTCCACCAGAATCAAATATCCCACCACCAGAATCCGAAATGCCACCACCTCCACCAAAATCATTGATTGCACCACCACCACCACCTCTTTCAATTCCACAAAATCAACCTCCACCACTTGAAGAACCATTGGAATTTTCTCGTGTGCTGGACTCGACTATTGTAACATCTGAAACATCCACTGAGGCAGTCCAGACACAAATTCCTTTGACAACAAGAATGACTTCAGCTCTTGATCCTCCAGGTGGTCTCTCCACTTCTTCTACAACCGAGGTCCAAGGCCTTTTAAGTAAGGTGGCGGACCTGGAGAGATCACTCTAGTCTTCATCCCAGGTTGTTTCTGATTTTAAGTCTTTATTATCAAATAATCTTGCATCAGAAATGAATGTTTTTGCTGGGAATGAGAAGCTAGTATTTGAGAAGCTTGATGAACTGGTACTGGCCACCAATCAAAACACTGAAAATATCAAAGTGGCAGTCCAGGGCTTGGAGGCAAGGCTGGTGAATTCTGTTCAGACTGCAGTGAAAACTGAAATCGCTCAACCACTGGCAGGTCTAAAAGAAGAACTTCAGAAGTTGATCACCAGAATCAGTAATTTGGAAAGCAGACCAACTCTTGATCAGGCTGTTGTTGTTAGCACCCTCAGTGATGAATGCACCAAAAAGTTCAGACATAGCATGCTGAAAGAGATCACTGAAAATATCTCTGGGTCTGTACTTAGAAGTATTCAAGATGGTTTATTGCCCCAGGTGGTGAAGATGATTAATACTGAGCTGCCCAGTCACTTGCCTCAAGAACTTGAAATTGTTAAGAAGGAAGTGATGACTCTCAGAAACACTGTGAATCTCACAACTCCAGTGGCAGGAAGAACATTTGGTGCTTCAGACAGACACATGCTTGAACAGTTATGGAATGCCCACAAGTCTCAAACTGGTGGACATTCCAAGGGGGAAAAGTCTGCTGCCACTGAGTCTGTTCCAGAAGGGTTGGTGTTGAAAAAGAAAGAAGTGATGGCTAGTGCAATTGAAAAGGCCTTTGGCACTGAAGCCATCGTGCAACAAGAAAAAGTGACTGGTACTGATGCCAGTGCACAAGAAGCACTTGGCACTGAAGCCATTGTGTAGGAAAAAGAGGCTGCTGGTACTGATGCCAGTGAGCCCCAGTTTGAAGCATTCCCAGATATCACAACTACTCTAAAGTCATTAAAAAGAAAGCAACATGTGGTATCTGGAGGAGAAATTGAAACTGCTGGAAGTTCATTAGAATTTCCTACTGCTGATGATGACACTTCAAAGAGACTGGAGCAGGAGTGCATAATGATTGAAATTTTTAAGAAAAGACAAAAGGATGAACTTCAGGCCCACAAGATGGAAATGGCAAAAATGGGGACCTTTGATGAGTATAATGCTGGCAGGTTGGGCATTCATATTGATGTATACAAAAAGATGAAGGAAGACCCAGAGTTCATCAATGTCTGGATGCATTGGATGACGTCTATATTCGCTCCAGGTACTCTTTAGAAGAACAAACTTATGATGCAGTAACTTATGGTGTCAGTGTAGTTGAACTGATCAGACAGAGGACGGAGGAACTGGTGAACCTCCAGAAGAAGATCAGAAAGAATGTTGGTGCTCTGGAGATAGAGTATAGAAAGAAGATAAAAGGCTTTCTATAACTCACCGCCAAACAGTTAAAGGCAATCAGGGATGCAGATTTGAGTACTTTTATTCCCTTGGATACTTCACTAAAAATAAATCGTGAAGAAATCCAGTCTGCCTTAGAACAAGAGAAGGTATCCAGGGAAACTGAATACATGATCCAGATGGCAAAGCAAAAAGCCAAGTATGAAGATATGATGAAGTTCAGGGCTGATGCCAGAAGGATCATAGGTGCAGAGATTAAATTAGCTGAAAACCATGAAGGCATGACCAGGTTTGAAGTAAAGTTGACCAGAGAGGGTAACTTTACTGATGAAAGGAAGAATGCTTCAGTCCAAGCTTTTAGATGGACTGAACTGAAGGAGATAGCCTTAACATTCAGGGGGAAGACTGATGTGTCTAATGATGTTAAAGCATTCTTGAAGAGGATTGAGAAGGTCTGGAAGAGAAAGCAACAGATGGAAGTTGCACTGGGTATGAAACCACCAGAGTCTGTACCATCCTCACCATCACCCAAGAGGAAGGCCACTGAAGATGCTCAAGGACAGACGTCAAAGAGAAGGGCCTGACTCTTTTATCATTTACTTGTATTATATTTATTTCCCAAAATTGTAACTGTTTATCAGTTGATGTAATGTAAATATAGTTGCAATTTTTGATTCACAAGTACGTGATCAGATTTAGTCTAAGTTAGAATTAAAAGATGAAACTGGAACACTGATGATCTATAAAGTGTTTTCCAGTAACTTAAAATTTTTAGACTAAATCAAAACAAGTGTTTTTCAAGCATACAAAATTGTATAGATAGAAGCTTGAAAAACCTTGCATTATTTCTAAACAAATAGGGGGAATTTGTTAGGTCCAGATTTACTGGACTCGCTCCAGACTTGACGACTGGAGCGACACTGAAGATTTGTCCAGAAATAATGGAAGACCAGTGAGCAAAATACTTGTATAGGAAATCTGGAGTCTTCCAGATTTCAGCTCACTGGACTTCACCCCAGTCCAGATCTAATCTACTGAAGACATTCTCACTGAAGTCAAAGACTGAAGTTAGAATAAAGAAGACTGACAAATGGCGGAGTCCACTGGAAGTCTTACCAGATCTACGACTAGAGCTTTGTCAGTGTTCTAGACCTTACAAGTCTGAACACTGATTACGAGGAATTGACTTTTTACCTTTACACACTTTTCAAAGAACATTCCACTTGTCTTTACAAAAGTACTTACGTGTGTAAAGGTGGTTGGTTAAAAGGATAATAAGTCATATTGATGTGACTTTATCCTTGTACTTTAACCAATGCATTTAATGACCTTGTCGGTTCATTATGTAACACCCCGCTAAAGCGGAATATACGGGATGCACAGATAAGCACAAAAGCACACAGTACAAGTTCCAACACAGCCAATAACATAAAAGAAAATAAGTACAAAAGTTATTACAGCACTTGGGGTATACCCAGAATAGTTAATAATCAAAAGACATAACAATTGTCTAGAAGTACAGGAGTCTGAACTGAATGAGCTAAGGGAGATCTTCACGGCTTCTGGTCTTGAACGTACGAACAGTCACCACAAAAAGGTGAGCTTTAAAGAAGAAGACTCCTATGCTAAGAGATCTACTAGTCTAGCCTGAAAAGCATGTAAGTTCAAAGGTCAACTACAAAAGTAGTTGGTGAGATTCACATAAAGTACTAGTACGTATACATATAATAATATGTAGTGTAAGAACAAGTCATAAAAATCTGTACGTTTAACAAAAGTGCTTCATGACTATAAGAACAATACAAGGACATATAATGAACTTTAAATGAGTCGTCACTGCTAACCCGATTGGCCAGAACTGAACTGTAATGACTTATGCACATAATAATCAAGTACTTCACGAAGATCTAAATCAGAACAAGAACAGATAATCTGCACCCTCCAGAACTGCGGAGAATGAGGGTGGGCCTACCCTAAACAGCGTTGTCCATAATTATCTACGGTTCAATCCCTGAACTGTGGGATATGAATTGATAGCAGTGAATAAGAACTGAACAAGTACAAGTACGAACTAGAACATGTTACAGATCAATATAGTAGTATGGAGGTATTTAAGATCCTGCCCATTCAAGACTTAAATACTCCCTTAAACAGTATAAATGTATTTAAGATCCTGCCCATTCAAGACTTAAATATTCTTTTAAATAATTAGGAATCATATCATAAGTACCTCGTAAGATCATAAAGTAGTGCGTGAAATAGTTCAAGATTATAATATAGTACGTAAAGTAGTTCAAGAACATATGTACAAGTACAAAGTAGTTTTCATGCTTTTCAGTCCCCGATAAAAGAACTTGAACAAAATGTACGAAAGGGGGATTAGTGAACTCACAGTGATCTGGTACAAGCACAGTAGTATAAGCACAGAGAACAAGCACAGAGATAGATAAGTTATATCTATCGAAATCCAAGTACGTCTTGATGGATGCCTAAGTACAAGTTATTGTTCATAGATATGCACACATATTAGTTCAAATGACTAATTAATTACTGAAATGTCCTTGATGAACTGATGATTTGGTCCTTTAAAGATCTTCGAACGTTTTGACTCAAAATGAGTTTAAATGAACTTTAAGTACATGAACTGGACTCGAACTGAACGTCTTGGAACTCACACATAAGTAATTATAAGGTTAATGTGTCTTTAATAATGATTTCTAGCCTTAGAACTTAATTTAGTTGTTCATAGAACTCGTACTTTAATGATTAAGTTAAATCGTGATTTTGAAGTACTAATCAGAATCATTTTAGAGTTTGTACTAGATCAGGATCGTTTTAGGAGACACAAGGCTCAGAATCGTCCTAGGGTTTATTGAGAACAAGATCGTCTTAGGGTTTTGGAACTACAAGATCGTCCCACTGTTTGATCAGGATCGTTTCGCGCCTCTTCTAGCTCAAGATAGTTTTAGCCACCAGCTCAGGATCGTCCTGGGTATTTCAAGTACAAGATCGTTTCACAAGACCAGGTTCAAGATCGTCTTAGGTTTAGCTAGATTTCAAGATCGTTTCCTAGTTTGATGGCTCAAGACCGTTTCAAGTTTAAGGCTCAAGATCGTTTCACTGGTTAAGGCTCAAGATCGTTTTACTGGTTAAGGCTCAAGATCGTTTCATTTCCAAAGACAAGAACAAGGTCGTTTTTAGTTCGAAAACAAGTGTTTGAGCAAAACCGATCCAAAGGATTAGTTACCCAAAAACGTACCAACAACATCATAACACCACACAAGATCGACGAACAAGCACAAGACACCAAGGTGGGCTGCCTAGGACGATCTTGGGGTCAAGATCGTCCCAGCCAGGATCGTTCCAGGTCCTAAACGGCTGAACAAAAGCATGAACAAGATACAAAGGTCTAGATCGATTTTAAGGCATGTTAGAACGTAGTACTAGTACTTGTATGCATAATAACAACAATTTGTATCACTTTTAAAGCTCTTCAAGATCAAATATCACATGAACAAGTTGTGACACTCAAGAACATACTTTCTTCATTTTTCGAAAATGGGTTTTGAGATTAGAGTACGTTATGACCCAAATTTGTTCATAAAAATGTTGTTAAACACATTTAGACACAAACCCATTAACATTGCACATGATTTTCGTTCAAGAACTGGACCAAATCATCAAGAACATAAACTTTAAAAAGTACACTTTTAATTTGATCAAAAACTCCTAATTCATTGTTGTTACCTGCGATTTGATTCCAGAAATATGTTTTGATTATCACAAGGATGCTAGAAGTACAAACGATTTTGATTTAACAATCAAAAATCAAAAGATGAATTTTGTGTGTGAAAATGTGGCTGCCAGTGTGTGTTTTAGTGAGAGAGTGGAGAGATGGAGAAGAGAATGAATAGTGTTTCTCTCTCAAGGGTTCCATTCCATTCCTATTTATAGTCTTCCCATATTAAATGAACTCAGTAAGTGCAAGGGCTATTTGCGTACATTTTTGAACTAAAACTTTCATGAATATGGACGTTTATGAACCGAACTTTATTATTTCTTTGCACATAATCATGAACTCGTCTATTAAAGCACAATTTAAGATCAAATTGACCTTCATATAAGCACCTACTTCAAGTCTAAAGTACGTCAAGAACTTATATAAATTGAACTGTCTGGCCGTTCCGGTGGCGAAAGTACGTTTCAGAGAACTTATTTAGAACATTTCTAAGACGGTTGTTACATTCTCCCCCACTTGGAGGATTTCGTCCTCGAAATTAAGAGTCTTGCCGATCAAAAAGATGAGGGTACTTCTTCTTAATGAAGTCCTCGCGTTCCCAAGTATCATTATAACCATGTCTGGCACTCCAACGTACACGAACTAGTGGTACTCTGCTCTGTCTAGTCTGTTTAGCATCTCTATCAATGATCTCAATAGGCTTTTCAGTGAACTCAAGCCCTTCGTCGATATGAACATCCTTAATAGGAATGACGGCCGGGTCGTCAGCCAAGCACTTCTTTAAATTGGACACGTGAAATGTGTCATGAACATTGCCAAGTTCTAGGGGTAGTTCCAGTTTGTACGCAACTGGTCCAATCCGTTTAATGATCTTATAAGGTCCGATGTATCGAGGCGCCAATTTGCCTTTCTTGCCGAAATGGGCAGTACCTTTCCATGGGGAAACTTTTAATAGAACTTTATCGCCTACTTGAAACTCTAAGGGTTTACGGCGTTTGTCAGCGTAGGACTTTTGTCTGTCCTGGGCAGCCTTAAGCTTTTCTTTGATAACAGCGATTTTGTCAATAGTGAACTGCACGACTGGGAGCTTCATCCAGCTCCTTTCGCCGGCGTCTAGCCAACAAAGTGGTGATCTGCACTTACGCCCATATAAGGCTTCGAACGGTGCACACTGAATACTAGTGTGATAGCTGTTGTTGTACGAGAACTCGATCAATGGAAGATGTTTATCCCAACTTCCTCTGAACTCTAATGCACAAGAACGGAGCATGTCCTCCAAGGTCTGAATAGTACGTTCGCTTTGCCCGTTCGTCTGTGGGTGATAAGCGGTGCTCAAGTTAAGTCTAGTACCTAACGCTTCTTGAAGTGACTGCCAAAAGTCAGATGTGAAGCGAGGATCTCGATCGGACACTATTGATAAAGGGACACCGTACTTGGTCACAATATCGTCTATATAGATCTCAGCGAGTCTCTCCAGTGAGTAGTCATCACGAATTGGAAGAAAACGAGCTGATTTCGTTAGTCTGTCTACGATAACCCAAATAGAGTTATGGTTGTCCTTTGTACGAGGCAGTTTCATGATGAAGTCCATGGTAATATCTTCCCACTTCCACACCGGAACTTCTAATTGTTTCAATAAACCGGAAGGTTTCTGATGTTCGATCTTAACTTTAGAACATGTCAGACATCTACTGACGTACTCAAAGATCTCTCTCTTCATCCCAGGCCACCAATAGTCTTGCTTCAAGTTCTTGTACATCTTGTCTGCGCCCGGATGAATCGAGTACCTTGAACTGTGAGCTTCCTGCATGATGATCTCTCTAACACCATTAACTGCAGGGATCCAAACTCGGTTTTTGAACTTCCTGACCCCTTCGTCATCAATTTCCAGTTCTTGAGCGATTGGGCCTAACCGTTCTGCCTTTATGTTTTCTTTTGACTCCAATCCGATCTCTTGACCTGCGATCACCCGTTGTTTCAAGTCTGTATGATCGGCCTCCTTGATAGACAAGATTTTGACTCGTTCTTTTCTGCTTAGAGCATCAGCTACTACATTCGCCTTTCCGGGATGATACTTGATGTCACAATCGTAATCACTCAGTAACTCTACCCAGCGCCTTTGTCTCATATTCAGCTCTTTCTGATTATACACGTGTTGCAAGCTCTTATGATCGGTGAAGATAGTACATTTAGTTCCGTACAAGTAGTGTCTCCAAATCTTTAGGGCAAAAACAACTGCTCCAAGTTCTAAATCATGGGTGGTATAATTCTTCTCATGCACTTTGAGTTGTCTGGATGCGTAGGCGATCACTTTGCCTCTTTGCATCAGTACGCATCCTAGTCCTTGATGTGAAGCGTCACAGTACACGACAAAGTCTTCGGTGCCTTCTGGTAAAGCTAGAACAGGTGCTTCACACAGTCTGTCTTTTAGGGTTTGGAACACTCGTTCTTGTTGTTCACCCCAAATAAAGTCTTTGGTCTTTTGAGTCAGTTGAGTCAAGGGTAGTGCGATCTTAGAAAAGTTCTCGATAAAACGACGATAATATCCCGCTAGTCCAAGAAAACTACGAACTTCGGTAGGAGCTTTCGGAGCTTCCCACTTTTTGATGGCTTCAACTTTGGCCGGGTCGACATGAATGCCTTGTTCGTTTACGACGTGGCCGAGGAACTGTACTTGGCGAAGCCAGAACTCGCACTTAGAGAACTTAGCGTACAACTCTTCTTCTCGAAGAAGTTGAAGAATAGAACGTAAATGTTGTTCATGATCAGTCTTGTTCCGAGAGTACATGAGTATGTCGTCAATGAATACAATAACAAATTTGTCCAAGAACGGACGACAGACACGGTTCATTAAGTCCATAAAAATTGCTGGAGCATTAGTCAGACCAAATGGCATAACGAGAAATTCGTAGTGGCCATAACGAGTACGAAAAGCTGTCTTTGGAACGTCACCATCCTGAACACGAATCTGGTGATAACCTGAACGTAGATCGATCTTAGAGAAGTACGAAGCACCTTGCAATTGATCAAACAGATCGTCTATGCGAGGTAGGGGATACCGGTTCTTAACGGTTAATTTGTTCAGTTCACGATAGTCTATGCACATTCTCATGGAGCCATCTTTCTTTTTAACGAACAAGATCGGTGCTCCCCAAGGGGATGAACTAGGACGGATAAAGCCTTTGCTCAAAAGTTCCTGTAATTGATTGGACAGTTCTTGCATTTCAGGAGGGGCTAAGCGATACGGTGCTTTAGCGACTGGTGCTGCACCGGGAACTAGATCAATATTGAACTCGACTTGTCTAACGGGTGGAATGCCTGGTAAGTCGTCAGGGAAGACATCTGGGAAGTCCCGAACAATGGGAATGTCTTGAACTTCTCGATCTCCAAACCTTCCATCTTCAAATCCCAAAACTCTTGTTCTAACTCTTGCAAGGCATCTTTGGTACAGAATTCAGTTCTCATCATCTTCTGAAGTTCTTCCCATGTGTAAGCATAAGCGGACTTCCTGCCAATAGTGGTAACGATGCCCGTCCACCAGGACCTAGCAGCACCATCAAATTGACTGGTCGCATGCTCCACCATCTTGTCTTCAGTAGTCTCAGTGTGGTACAGGGCTTCTTCCATGTTTTCAACCACTTCTTCAGCCTTCCTCTTCCCCTTATCAGCATTCTCAGTCAAACCTCCTGACCGGATAATATCTTTGGTCAAGGTCTTAGCCAGTACAGTGGCTCTTGACATGGTCTTGGGGCCCTTACTGGTGAGGTCACGACGGATCTCAGGAATCAAGCCCCAGATAAAACGATCAATTTTCTTCTCCTCAGAAGAAGCTAAGTGTGGCACAAGTCTGGCAAGCTCATTAAACCTCAAAATGTACTTCTCGATCTCCAAACCTTCCATCTTCAAATCCCAAAACTCTTGTTCTAACTCTTGCAAGGCATCTTTGGTACAGAATTCAGTTCTCATCATCTTCTGAAGTTCTTCCCATGTGTAAGCATAAGCGGACTTCCTGCCAATAGTGGTAACGATGCCCGTCCACCAGGACCTAGCAGCACCATCAAATTGACTGGTCGCATGCTCCACCATCTTGTCTTCAGTAGTCTCAGTGTGGTACAGGGCTTCTTCCATGTTTTCAACCACTTCTTCAGCCTTCCTCTTCCCCTTATCAGCATTCTCAGTCAAACCTCCTGACCGGATAATATCTTTGGTCAAGGTCTTAGCCAGTACAGTGGCTCTTGACATGGTCTTGGGGCCCTTACTGGTGAGGTCACGACGGATCTCAGGAATCAAGCCCCAGATAAAACGATCAATTTTCTTCTCCTCAGAAGAAGCTAAGTGTGGCACAAGTCTGGCAAGCTCATTAAACCTCAAAATGTACTTCTCGATCTCCAAACCTTCCATCTTCAAATCCCAAAACTCTTGTTCTAACTCTTGCAAGGCATCTTTGGTACAGAATTCAGTTCTCATCATCTTCTGAAGTTCTTCCCATGTGTAAGCATAAGCGGACTTCCTGCCAATAGTGGTAACGATGCCCGTCCACCAGGACCTAGCAGCACCATCAAATTGACTGGTCGCATGCTCCACCATCTTGTCTTCAGTAGTCTCAGTGTGGTACAGGGCTTCTTCCATGTTTTCAACCACTTCTTCAGCCTTCCTCTTCCCCTTATCAGCATTCTCAGTCAAACCTCCTGACCGGATAATATCTTTGGTCAAGGTCTTAGCCAGTACAGTGGCTCTTGACATGGTCTTGGGGCCCTTACTGGTGAGGTCACGACGGATCTCAGGAATCAAGCCCCAGATAAAACGATCAATTTTCTTCTCCTCAGAAGAAGCTAAGTGTGGCACAAGTCTGGCAAGCTCATTAAACCTCAAAATGTACTTCTCGATCTCCAAACCTTCCATCTTCAAATCCCAAAACTCTTGTTCTAACTCTTGCAAGGCATCTTTGGTACAGAATTCAGTTCTCATCATCTTCTGAAGTTCTTCCCATGTGTAAGCATAAGCGGACTTCCTGCCAATAGTGGTAACGATGCCCGTCCACCAGGACCTAGCAGCACCATCAAATTGACTGGTCGCATGCTCCACCATCTTGTCTTCAGTAGTCTCAGTGTGGTACAGGGCTTCTTCCATGTTTTCAAACCACATTAATAGTTCTGCAGCACCTTTCTCCCCTGTGTAGACTGGGGGTTTACACTGCGTGAAAGTCTTGAATTGGCACCCTCTGCTTCGGGTGACTCTATCTTCAGTGGTGGCTCGGGTGTTAATCTGGCTAGCTCCATCCGAATCACCATTCACGTCTTGGTTCTGTTCAGGTTCTTCTTGAGTCCTCCTATTCTGAGTTGCTCTAGTAGTTCTAGTACCTTCAGTTAGTGGAATTTCCAGCATTTGAGCAACTTGAGTAGCAAGATTTGGCATCATCGCGTTCATGCGGTCAGTGATGAGGTCTGCTACATCATTCAAGGTAAAGTTGACATTCGCATTAATACCAGGTTGAGTAGGTTCAACAGCTGGTGCAGTCTTAGCTTTTCGTCCACGTTTAGGCGGCATTCTTCCTTATGCCCCTAATAAGATAGAAATATGAACTCGGTTACGTTTCGTACAAGTCTATAGCTCCAAGTACGTAGTATGTTAATAAACGATCGTCGTTAGCACAACGTATGAACAAGAACAGTCGTCGGTCGCACGATAAGGACCTATAGTCGTATAAGCTCTAAGGCCTATCCTCGAAGTACTAGAATGTATGTCTTAAGAGAACGAGTGAACTAGAACTGATATGATCGAAGAACGAGATTGCACAAGGTTCTTACTAGGGCTCTAAGAGATGGGTGACACCTTCAATGACACACCTTGAGTACTAGGAACTATATCCGTAATTAGATGTAGTTGATCAGGTTACATCTAATTAGGGAAAAGTTCCCATTACTCAAACCGGTCATACAAAGGATCACCTCAGAGTGGATTCCAGTTATAGCTCGAGTTTTCCTTAGGAAAAAGCTCGGTGTTCACTATAACCATGTCTCTGATACCAACTGTAACACCCCGCTAAAGCGGAATATACGGGATGCACAGATAAGCACAAAAGCACACAGTACAAGTTCCAACACAGCCAATAACATAAAAGAAAATAAGTACAAAAGTTATTACAGCACTTGGGGTATACCCAGAATAGTTAATAATCAAAAGACATAACAATTGTCTAGAAGTACAGGAGTCTGAACTGAATGAGCTAAGGGAGATCTTCACGGCTTCTGGTCTTGAACGTACGAACAGTCACCACAAAAAGGTGAGCTTTAAAGAAGAAGACTCCTATGCTAAGAGATCTACTAGTCTAGCCTGAAAAGCATGTAAGTTCAAAGGTCAACTACAAAAGTAGTTGGTGAGATTCACATAAAGTACTAGTACGTATACATATAATAATATGTAGTGTAAGAACAAGTCATAAAAATCTGTACGTTTAACAAAAGTGCTTCATGACTATAAGAACAATACAAGGACATATAATGAACTTTAAATGAGTCGTCACTGCTAACCCGATTGGCCAGAACTGAACTGTAATGACTTATGCACATAATAATCAAGTACTTCACGAAGATCTAAATCAGAACAAGAACAGATAATATGCATCCTCCAGAACTGCGGAGAATGAGGGTGGGCCTACCCTAAACAGCGCTGTCCATAATCATCTACGGTTCAATCCCTGAACTGTGGGATATGAATTGATAGCAGTGAATAAGAACTGAACAAGTACAAGTACGAACTAGAACATGTTACAGATCAATATAGTAGTATGGAGGTATTTAAGATCCTGCCCATTCAAGACTTAAATACTCCCTTAAACAGTATAAATGTATTTAAGATCCTGCCCATTCAAGACTTAAATATTCTTTTAAATAATTAGGAATCATATCATAAGTACCTCGTAAGATCATAAAGTAGTGCGTGAAATAGTTCAAGATTATAATATAGTACGTAAAGTAGTTCAAGAACATATGTACAAGTACAAAGTAGTTTTCATGCTTTTCAGTCCCCGATAAAAGAACTTGAACAAAATGTACGAAAGGGGATTAGTGAACTCACAGTGATCTGGTACAAGCACAGTAGTATAAGCACAGAGAACAAGCACAGAGATAGATAAGTTATATCTATCGAAATCCAAGTACGTCTTGATGGATGCCTAAGTACAAGTTATTGTTCATAGATATGCACACATATTAGTTCAAATGACTAATTAATTACTGAAATGTCCTTGATGAACTGATGATTTGGTCCTTTAAAGATCTTCGAACGTTTTGACTCAAAATGAGTTTAAATGAACTTTAAGTACATGAACTGGACTCGAACTGAACGTCTTGGAACTCACACATAAGTAATTATAAGGTTAATGTGTCTTTAATAATGATTTCTAGCCTTAGAACTTAATTTAGTTGTTCATAGAACTCGTACTTTAATGATTAAGTTAAATCGTGATTTTGAAGTACTAATCAGAATCATTTTAGAGTTTGTACTAGATCAGGATCGTTTTAGGAGACACAAGGCTCAGAATCGTCCTAGGGTTTATTGAGAACAAGATCGTCTTAGGGTTTTGGAACTACAAGATCGTCCCACTGTTTGATCAGGATCGTTTCGCGCCTCTTCTAGCTCAAGATAGTTTTAGCCACCAGCTCAGGATCGTCCTGGGTATTTCAAGTACAAGATCGTTTCACAAGACCAGGTTCAAGATCGTCTTAGGTTTAGCTAGATTTCAAGATCGTTTCCTAGTTTGATGGCTCAAGACCGTTTCAAGTTTAAGGCTCAAGATCGTTTTACTGGTTAAGGCTCAAGATCGTTTTACTGGTTAAGGCTCAAGATCGTTTCATTTCCAAAGACAAGAACAAGGTCGTTTTTAGTTCGAAAACAAGTGTTTGAGCAAAACCGATCCAAAGGATTAGTTACCCAAAAACGTACCAACAACATCATAACACCACACAAGATCGACGAACAAGCACAAGACACCAAGGTGGGCTGCCTAGGACGATCTTGGGGTCAAGATCGTCCCAGCCAGGATCGTTCCAGGTCCTAAACGGCTGAACAAAAGCATGAACAAGATACAAAGGTCTAGATCGATTTTAAGGCATGTTAGAACGTAGTACTAGTACTTGTATGCATAATAACAACAATTTGTATCACTTTTAAAGCTCTTCAAGATCAAATATCACATGAACAAGTTGTGACACTCAAGAACATACTTTCTTCATTTTTCGAAAATGGGTTTTGAGATTAGAGTACGTTATGACCCAAATTTGTTCATAAAAATGTTGTTAAACACATTTAGACACAAACCCATTAACATTGCACATGATTTTCGTTCAAGAACTGGACCAAATCATCAAGAACATAAACTTTAAAAAGTACACTTTTAATTTGATCAAAAACTCCTAATTCGTTGTTGTTACCTGCGATTTGATTCCAGAAATATGTTTTGATTATCACAAGGATGCTAGAAGTACAAACGATTTTGATTTAACAATCAAAAATCAAAAGATGAATTTTGTGTGTGAAAATGTGGCTGCCAGTGTGTGTTTTAGTGAGAGAGTGGAGAGATGGAGAAGAGAATGAATAGTGTTTCTCTCTCAAGGGTTCCATTCCATTCCTATTTATAGTCTTCCCATATTAAATGAACTCAGTAAGTGCAAGGGCTATTTGCGTACATTTTTGAACTAAAACTTTCATGAATATGGACGTTTATGAACCGAACTTTATTATTTCTTTGCACATAATCATGAACTCGTCTATTAAAGCACAATTTAAGATCAAATTGACCTTCATATAAGCACCTACTTCAAGTCTAAAGTACGTCAAGAACTTATATAAATTGAACTGTCTGGCCGTTCCGGTGGCGAAAGTACGTTTCAGAGAACTTATTTAGAATATTTCTAAGACGGTTGTTACACATTAAATACATACAACCATATTTGTACGACACAAATTCACTGGTGAATTTGTTTGCCTATAAATACAAAGTCATTTCCTTGTTAAAATTACTTTTAGCAATTAGGTGAATTTTTCTAAATACTCTCGATCGTAACAGGGATACTTCACAACTTTAAGTATTTCGATCTAAAGAGTTTATTTAGCAAATATAGATCATTTGTAATTCATAGGTTGTTAGGATACTTACATATTTGTATTATCTTGATTCCGCACAACCTTGTATTTTATTTAACATCATAAATAAAATACACTTGAAAAATTACATTGTGTTCCACCTTTACTTTATTTATTGTTTTAAGTCTTGTATTACTTTGTTTATATACTTGCATTTATATTCAAGTAATACTAGTCCAAATCTAGTGCATATTAGACTTGTTGTATTTTACACTATTGGGTTAAACCATCAAGTGAGGGACTCTACAAATGAGTCCATGGTGGTCTACCTTCTTGAATGGCCATGATTTCCCATTCTTTCTCCTCAGCCTTCAATGCTTCACTATGTTCCAAGATCAACCTGTCAACCAAAGCACTAGTCTCCCGTGTGTCCTCCTCATTTTCATGAGGAATACACTCATCAATGACGTCCGCCATAAAGCATTTGTCACTAACTACAGGGTTAGGGACACTAGCAAAAACATTTAACCTCAACTTATGGTTTCCAAAGGTCATTTCAACCGTACCCCGCCTACAATCAATTAAGGCATTAGCGGTGGCCAAAAAGGGTCTACCCAGGATGACATTGGGCTGCCTATCGTTACCACTTGATGCAAAATCAAGTACCAAAAAGTCTACGGGGTAGTAGAAGTCCTCAATCCTTCACAATCACATCTTGGACAATTCCTCTAGGAAGTTTAAGGGACAAATCAGCCATCACCAAGGTGGTGTCGACTTTTTCCAAAGGTCCAAAGTCATATTGGTCATACAAACTTCCCGGAAGAATACTCACACCCGCCCCCATGTCCAAAAGTGCCTTGTTCATTTTAAAATCACCAACTTGAATAGTAATTAAAGGCGCTCCCGGATCTTGGAGTTTAGGTGGAAGTATACCCATCACAACGGCACTAACTTCTTCATTTAAAACAATTTTCTTTGGAAGTTTATGGTGTCGTTTTTGGGTACACAACTCCTTAAGATATTTAGCATAAGCCGGAACTTGTTTGATTATATCAATAAGAGGAATGTTAATTTTTACTTGCTTAAAAATTTCCCACATTTCTTCCTCATGGGGACCTCTTTTCTTGAGTGTAGGCCTAAGTTTTGGATCAATTAAAGCCAAAGGAAAAGGAATGGTATTACCCTCCATATCCTTTCCTTGTTTTTCAGAAACTTTACCATTAGACCTACTGTTTTCTACCTCTTTAAAAGACACTTTTTTAGTTGATTTAGGTAGAACAAATTCCGGTTCATGCTCACTATCTTGACCCTCATCAACATCCTCCACCACACCATCAACAAGTGATGATGGAGGGACAACTTTATTATCATAAATCTTACCACTACGAAGAGTACTTACATTGTTGATTTTCACATTCTTGACATTCTTTGAGCTTTCCCGGATCCTTCCCCAATGCCGATACATCCTCCGCCAATTGACCAACTTGCTTTTGCAAAGACTCAACCGTTTTATCCCGAATCTCATTCTTCCTATCCATCTCTTTCAAGTACTCCATGATTTCCCGGGTTGACACGTCATTACCTCCCGAAGGCCCAACTTGATCATTACCTTGTTGATAATTCCTTGGGTAGCCTCTATTGAATCCTCCCTGATTTTGGCCACCTTGGTAATTTCCTTGGTTGTAATTTCGGCCTTGGAATGGTTGAGATGGTGCTCCACTGTTTTGGTTGTTTCCTTGAAAGTTCGGGTTAAGTTGGTTTGAAGAATTTCTATACCGAAGATTTGGATCGTTTCTCATTCCCGGATGATAAGTGTTGGAGTTCATGTCAAATTGCCTCTTTTCTCCATACACTTGATTCACTTCTTCAACTTGTTCCGGGACTAATGGACATTGCAAGGCCGTATGTCTAAGCTCATCACAACTTTCACAAATCGAATATTCTTGAGAAACTTGAGCAACACCCCTATTTTCAGCTTTCCCCAACTTGGCAAATTTTCGTTCCAATGCCTCAAGTCGATCTTTGGTGGCTTGATCACTTGTTGATGAAGTAGAAGCTATTGGATGTCTTGCACTCATTTTCTCCAAGAATTCTCAATCAACATCTTCGGGATTTGTCAAGAAAGTTCCATTGCTAATTGAATTCACATCCCGTTTTTCCTCCGGTAACAAACCATCATAGAAAGCCGTGATCAACTCCCATTTAGCAATCCCATGATGAGGACATGTTCTCAACAACTCATTAAACCTCTTGAACGATTCATAGAATGTTTCACCCGATTGTTGCTGAAAAGTTCTTATGGAATTCCTTGCATCACTAGTCTTTTGCATGGTGTAATATTCATCCAAGAATTGTTGTTGCATTTCAGCCCATGTAAAGATACTACCCGATGGTAATGCCAAGAGCCATTTCTTTGCTTTATCCTTCAAAGTGAACTGAAATAAGACTAGTTTAACTTCATCCGGTGAAAATCCTTGACCTCCAATAGTTCCACATATTGCTTCAAACTCCGATATATGCAAATAAGGCTCTTCCGACGCCTTCCCATAAAAACTCGGTAGAATGCTCAAACATTGAGGTCTAACTTCAAATGCTCTACCCCTCAACACCAGTGGTACTATAGGTGAAGCATTGATGGCTATGGTGGGTCGGAAATGACTATCAACTCCTTGTGGTGGAGGTTGATAGTTCATGTTAGGAATGGCACGGTTATGTGGTTGGTGATTGGGTGGAACTCCACGACGGTATTGGCGTGGTGGTGGGCCATGAGGAACTCTTGGTCCATGGTTGATGTATTGAGGTTGGTTATATTGGGGGTATTGAAGGTTTTGTGGTTGCACATAATCTTCCCCATCGTTCCACTCATACCCATCCGAACGATCATCAAATCTCCCATCATCCCAATTATTAACCCTACAACGACTCCTCCGCATACCGTGATGCATCTCCAACGTAAGTTGGTGTTCTAGGTCGGTTGGGGTTTGTGTAACCACTCCTTATTGATCGGGGTGGATGTTGTGGTTGACGTTGGTTTTGAAGTTGGGCATTTTGTTCCTGGTTGGGTTCTTGTTGAATTCCGGTGGGTGGGTTGTTTCTTTGTGAGTTATCGGGGTCACTCATGGTTGCACGGTGAAGTACTCGATTCCTTCTAGCTGTTTTCTCAATTTCCGGATCAAACAACAAAGGTGACTTCTTCTTTGAATACCTCGTATGCATACACTACCTGTAATCTGCATACAATCAACACACCTCGTGTAATACTGAACTACAAGAATGCAAAAAGGATATGAACAAACTACTAACTAAAACTAAACTAATTCTTTTTTATTTTTCTGAAAATTTTTAATTAAACTAATTGAAAGCAAACTTTAACACTTTGCACACCGACTCCCCGGCAGCGGCGCCAAAATTTGATCGATGTCGTTGGACCGATCAAAAATAAAACTAAATACCAACAATTAGTACGGGTAAATAGAGTATCGTATCCTCATGGAATCATGGAAAAGTGTTAAACAATTTACAAAGTTAATTAAACTAGGCATAAACTTAAAATTGATTGATTGATTGGTTTGATTAAACTAAAATTGATTATGAACTTAACAATATACTTCAATAAAATAAAAGTAGACCATTCTCATGCTCCCAAATTATGCTTTCAAATATGTAACCTAACTTATATTCGTTGGAAATCACATAGACATGATTCGTTATAATGTTTGGATTGAATGAACTCAAGAACTAAATTAATCGGTTGTGATGATTCACGATAACGAAAACCGGGGAATTGACACAACTAGATTTCTAATTCATTAAAGTAAAATTACAAGTTCATGAGAGATTCATTCAATAATCAATGATTAATTAACAAGTTAAAACCAAATGATAGATGAATTTCATTCAAAGTCATAAACAAGTAATCATTCAAACAATCTAAACAACATTAGATGTAAAAGACTAATTAGGAATTAAACATCTAATCCAACATGAATATGAGAAAGGTTGAACATAAATGGCTTACATAATTGTTCACATGAGAATGATCAAAAGAAAACCTAGTCTATCATCTTCATCAATGATTCTTCAATGTTGGCTATGATCTCCATGGAATTATGAGTTGATGATGAAATTGGGGTGTTGGGAAGATTAGGAACTGCTTATTGTGTGTGAAAATATGAGTGGTAACTTCCCAAGTCGTCAAAAGAAGTCATATAAACTGTAAATTAATTAAAACACAAAAATTCAGATTTTTGCACAGGTGGCCACCGTCCCAGACGGTGGCTATGAGCGTCCCACACGGTAACAGATTTTGGCCTACCGTGTCACACGGTGCTCCAGAAATGGAGTTTTTTTCCAGATTTGTGCTTTGACTTTTCTTGACTCGTTTCTTGATCCAATTAACTCCATTTCATTACTTATGACCTGAAATCACTCAACAAACATAAAACCGCCCTAATCGTCTATTAACCTTCACAAAACATGTCATTTTCACGAGTTAATATCATGCAATTAAGGCGTTTATCAATAATTTTTGCATTCTTTTATTTAAAAGTTTGCAGAATAACTCACCCTATAATCGTATCGTATCTATATCTACATGTCTATATCTCAGATTAGATCATTTAGTAAGATTTGTGAGAAAGGGTTGGATCATTAATTAACTAACATGATACATTCAGACACGTTATGGAGGTTTTAGGTAAAATAAAACAAGTATTAAAGTAAAACAAATAAAACAATAGGTTTCTCTTCACTGAAGATCACCGTGCATCATGAAAATCATCGTGCATTAGTTGTTTCGTGAATCTTCATGCAACAATTTAACCATGATCTAAGGGTCAAGATCTTGTTTTATTTGTTTTACTTTAATACTTGTTTTACAATACTCAACCCCACGTTATGGAACCATCGGTCCATCTGGCCCATTCGTTTTTATAACATTACAAATTACTTTAAGAGAAAAATGCTGCATATATTTTTTTTATATAGATATTAAATTTTAATAGAACAAAGTCAACAAACATATATATACTCCGTATATATATATTCTTCCAACGGAATGTATACGTACGTTAACGTGCGACCAGACATTGAAACAATGAGAGTTAATTCCCATGCTAGCTCGTCATAACTAATTAAAATAATTCTTGGAAATTTCACTAATAATGATGTCTTTCTATATTGATCAATCATAATAACAAATCTATCCATATATGTTCATCATATATGATCATCATTTCTCGAAAATCAAGTGTAAGATCTTTGATTAATCAATACTTATCGTATCTTTTTTTTACACAAATTGCATTTATATAACCATTTATCTTGTTTTCTTTTTCGTTCTATTTTAAACCAGCCGATAATCATATATTGAGACATCGTGACTTGTTATTCGACATTCATGATTTCACATTGTTCCTTAAATATAATATAAATTGTTGTACATAAGTTGTTATGGATTTACATTGTTAATTTTGTCACGATTTCTTACAAACTTACCCAAAAATCGAATGATAGATGTTTGTGAAATACATTCATTTTGGTTATCTTTTTAATTTGTTGTCATTGTTTTTGTAGCATAATTCTCTGTGTGTTAAGTTCGTTACTTCGTATTCTAAGACGCCTGATAAACAAAGGCGCATTTTCATGTATGCTTCATTGCTTCTTTAGGTGCGTATACATTAGATAACCGCTGTTCCAAGTGCTTTAGGTAAAAATGAGCCGTAGAATAATTGAGAGAGATCTGCAAAGTCCTAGATCACTTTCACAAGCTAGGCATCGAAGAAAATCAACAGAGGTTAGTACTGCGACGAACAACTTTAATAGAGTTTCCAAAATTGTTCAGTTTTGCCTTATCTAATTAAGCCGGTGCACTTATGCAGCTTGCATAGTCGTCTCCTGCAGAGGTTTAGCATGAACTCTGCATATTTACATTGTTTTCTTATGGTGTGATATAGGCTTTTCCAGATGTAGCAAAAATAATTGAAAGTGATTTACTCGTCAATGACCAAAATAAATATAGATCAATGTGGATCCGAACATACTCTTCTGTATGTATGCTTATGTGCTTCATATTGGTTGTCTATTTGGGTCATCTTTACCTATGGGGAATGATCGTCGTCATCCAAATCTTAATGACAAGTGAGCTATTCAATTTGCTTAGAAGAGCGACTGAAGATAAACGCCTGCCAGGATTTAGACTTCTGAACTGGTAACAACCTGCTAACAACTAATCCACTGAACTATGCATCCTACATCATTATCATCCTTAATTTGTATTTAAATTGGAGTTGTGAGCATTTTCTGATAAGTACATAGTAATATGGTGACAGGCACTTCTTCTTTACTGCAATGTTGTACGTGTATGGCCGCATTCTCGGCCAACAAATAATGCATGCTGTGACTCCTGAAAAATTCTTCTACAAGCTTGCAACCAAATTCATGAAGTATCAGATGGTTATTTGTTACTTCTTATACATTACAGGTACATAACTACACATCAAGTCTTTTGGTTGTTTATCTCTTAGTTATATTGGTAATGCATAAGAACTTCTAAGAAAACATCATTCATATTTTTGAAGTGTATGCTTATAGCAACATTTGGCTTTCTTGTCTCTTCATTTGTGCTTTCAACGTTGATCAGCATTCATAAGAAGCTAGCCTATATCGTGTATGTTAATAGCATATGTCCTATTTGGTACAGGGGTCATGTGGTTCATTCTAACATTAAAGAAAAAGATGTACAAGTATCAATTTAGTCAGTATGCATGGACACACATGATTTTGATAGTCGTATTTACACAATCCTCCTTCACTGCTGCAAATATCTTTGAAGGGATATTCTGGTAGTCCAGATTCACCTAGTCACTCTGGTTCTTTTATCATGAATACTATGTATTTCTACTATTATGTATATTCATTCTTTCTGAAACAAAGAATGTTCATGCAGGTTTCTCCTCCCTGCATCACTTATTGCGATTAATGATGTGGCCGCTTATTTCTTTGGTTTTTTCTTTGGGAAGACACCTCTTATCAAGCTTTCGCCAAAGAAGACATGGGAGGGTTTTATAGGAGCATCAGTCACAACAGTTATATCAGCATTTTTGGTCAGTTTCATTTAGAATATTGGTTCATCTGCCGTGTTATTTCATTTTGTCAGTAGTCAAGTGAAGTTCAAGGGGTCTAAAGTTATTACTCCGATGTTATAAAGTTTTTCACTACTTTTTATGTAGCTTGCAAACGTGCTGGGTCGGTATCAGTGGTTGACATGCCCAAGAAGGGTAAGTTTAAGTTACACATAAGTTGTCCATGATCTAGCTTACCAAAAACTGTTCCCTTATGTGGAGGTTGATGTGCAGGATTTTGCCACAAGTTGGCTTGAATGTGATCCTGGTCCTCTTTTTAAGCCTGAAACATTTGTGTTACCCGAAGAGATAACACGATGGGTATGTGTTAGATCGGACATCTTCTATATTTAAAAAAGTAGCTGAAAGTAATAAGCTGATTTGCGCTAGTAAAACGTTGCATGCAGTTGCCATGGAAAGAGATTTTAATCTTACCAGTTCAGTGGCATGCTTTATGCCTTGGCTTGTTTGCATCAGTTATAGCACCCTTTGGAGGCTTTTTTGCAAGCGGGTTCAAGAGAGCCTTTAAAATCAAGGTGCATGACTCTGCTTGAAAAGAAAACTTACAATTCAAGGTGGCAAGATGGGCAGGATGGGTTGAAATGGGCCACTTTCAGTACCTGCTGAACCAGACGAGGTCAGCTGGGTTTACTCACAAACAGTTTTACATCCTTTTTATAATCTAAAAAATTTGATACATGTGTTGATTATGACTAGGAACAATATCATTACAATAATAATTTCAACATGTTCAACCCATCAGACCACCAGGACGACATTCAACCTGTGCGACCCATCTGACCCGATTCCCTTTTAGAGTACCTTTTTTCTATTACTTTGATCAATGTGATCCTTGAGGTAAAACACATCAAGAATCTACCCATTCATAAGTAAATGGGTAAAAATTGGCACCTCTACATGAGCTTATGTATTAATATGTTCTCAACTTTTCAGGACTTTGGGGGCAGCATTCCAGGACATGGTGGTTTTACTGATAGAATGGACTGTCAGGTAATGTACCAAGTGACGATAACTACTTGATAATTTCTTTGCAATTCTTACCAAACCGTAAATATATAGGTATCCCATGTGTGTGTGTGTATTAGACTTCTACGTTAGGAGGGATGGAGATAATGAACATTGTCCTTGTTCAATCTGTGTCATATATAATCTGCATTTGAGGTGGAGGTTGTAACTTCAGCCAATTCATGTATGAAAGGATTGATTTAGGTTATGTAATTTTATGGTGTCCAACATGTCAAATGAGCAACATTTATTAGATAAGCTTATAAGAAATTTCGTCACACGGGTCAGAAGTCGCCAACGTGTATTTACAATGCATAAAAAACTCCTAAATACTTTAATCCAAAAAATCATACTAAGAATACTACTATAATTTATAAAGATATATGCGATGCTCCAACTATTTTATTTTTTTGGTTAAGAAAAGACTTGGAAAATTTGGGCAGATAGTGGTTCAATTTTGAACCCTAGAGTAAGTGCACCCTGCCACCCCACATCAACTGTAATTGCATACTATAATTCCTTTCCTCTGTGATCTGGGTGTTAGTTTAGATGTAAATATAAAGAAGCTGATTATGTGGACATAAGTGATGCATATCCTGCATGCTGAGGTTTCTCTGTTTCTCAAAATGTTTGCAGATGGTAATGGCTGTTTTCGCCTACATCTACCATCAGTCCTTTGTTATACCTCAATATTATCCGGTTGAGGTCCTCTTGGAGCAGGTATTTTAGTTTCCTGTCTACAATCACTAACTCTTGAAAACAATTTAGGAGGCTCTATGCATTAAAGTAGACTTTGGGGGACTTTCAATCTGTTTGACCTTTTCCCTTTGAGCTAAATGATTTTACTTAAACCCCTTTGACTTGATTGAGTAAAGCACAACCCACAAAATGCGCAACTCTAACACAAACACATGAGCTATACGTCAATGCAGATTATAATTGCATATAATAACTAAATATAATCTATCATTCTTCTGGAACAGATTTTGGGTAGCCTTACATTTGAGGAGCAAGAGTTGCTACTCTCAAAACTGAAGGAGGTAATAGAAGGGAGACAACTCCAAAATTGATTCTCCTTACTCTTCTTTTCCATTTCTTTTACACAGAGAGACACAACAATGCATTCAGTTATACCGGTAGCAGCGTACATCTATAGTTGTTAATATTCATTCACTCTTTTGTTCATTTAGTCTTATTCTAAGAGATGGTTATTTTTTCTCACATGTGGCTCTTAAATCATGTATATTAATAGGATGAAAACATCTGTAGTTTCAGACTTTCAACATGAATCTGTTTATATCTAACTAGTAATTACTGACTACAATTGACTCATTTCGCCTCCCAAATTGGACAATGTTTCTGAAAAGCATTCCAGCAAGATGGCAATTATAAAATCTGTTTCATTGGTTGCCTTAATCTTGAGTTATAAATGAGACGAAATCACGAAAAATACATTTATGACTGGGTGCAAATTTAAATGCATTTATGGTCTGTAATAATTTTGTTTGGTTATTGGGTTTTATAAACCCTAGCATCTTTGGAGAGTGATTGAAAAGGTTAATGTTATTTTAGGCCTTGAAACATGTTTACATATGCATATACTTTCGTTAGAACACATTATATTGAGAGGCTAACCCAAATAGAAGAGCACTTACACGAGCTACGCAATAATAAGCTGTTTGGTTTAGGTTCATATTAAAGGAAATGTCAAACTACCCTATGCAGTAACGTACCACTAATCACACTGACCATGCCCTGTGGACTGTGGTAACATATGCCAATGTATAGCAATTTGGTGAGTAGATTGGTGTGTTGTTAGAATAAAGAAAACTCTCCTTACGCCATGCAACTTTACCAACAATTTCCCAGCAAAACAAATTTTGCTGGTGTTGGCTCTAAAGATTATTGCTCTAACCAGAAATTTTGTTATTTTTAGTTAAGAGTTTGGTGATTTTACATGAAGAAATACAATAGTTCATAGCTACTTTTTCCTGGTAAAGGACAGCACCTTCGGTTAACATATGTATATCAACAGAAAATAGATAAATGCATTAAGAACACAGAATGTATGGGGACTCCCATACATAAACAAAAGTCAAAATCCCTAGACATGCCTTAAGGGGTAGAAACTAAACGAGTAGGATATATTCACACCAATTTTATCAATAAGCTTAACGATAAAAATAATTGCTATTTTTCAGTAGAAGCTCATTCAAGATAAGTTGCATTCTAATCTGCAAATATTGTTTAGTATATTTCATTAAGCATCAATTCAACTAATGCAAAATTTACTAAGAATGAATACTTACAACATGTAGGGTCGGCGGTTGGGTCACTCAACTACCCTCGCCTTCCTTATTCGTTGGTTCAGAGTTCACAGTTCTAAGATTCTTTCTGTACTGTGGGGATGTTAACCGCCTTTCGAGTGGTGTTTTCCTCTTGCTCACAACAAACCGGTTCACCCCTTTTCGCATTGGCATAATCGATGGGAAGTCTTCATCAGGGATTTGGCTTAACTCGGAGATATCTTTAATCTGAGCAACCCGTCTAAACCATCTTTCTGCTTTGGCCTCTTCTGACATATCCAGAGGATCAGTTTCCTTAACTGCTGACCCTTCCAGGCTCGATCCTTCCCACCTGTTTCTTAACTTCTGGTTTTCTGGATGTTGTACTCCACTTGAGGTTTCAGGTCTATTTACACTTCTTTCCATATGCGCATTATGTATTTCTTGCACTAAATTCATGTCATCTGTGGCTGGCCCTTCCACGCCCTTTCCTTTCAACCCATTTCTCACATGTTGGTTTTCAGCTGTTTGTCGGTCACCATTTGAGGTTTCGGGTATCGTTTCACTCCTGTTAATTTGAGTATCTTCTGTTTCTTTCACAAGAGATATGCCATTTGTAGCTTTTCCCCGATTCTCATCTGACATAGGAGTTGAACTTGTGTCTTTTGATTGCTGGTTGTCTTTTTTAGCAAAATAATCTGGTGGAAATGGGACAAAAGGAACAAAGTTGATGCTTTTGCTTCCTTGCTCTATGGCCTGTTGTCTTTTATATGTTGGGGAAGTTAAGGATCGGTCTTTTTTCTTACTCACTACAAATCGATTTTCTCCTTTACGAATTGGCATGATTTCCGGAAAATCTTCGTCTGATATAGCACTTGTCAAATCTGTGACATCATGTAACTCAGCCACTTTCTTGAACCATCTTTCTGATTTCTCTTCTTCAATAGTATCTCTAATCGATATTTCACTTTTGGTGGCCGGTTTTTCAGAGTTGCCCTTAGATCCAGTAATTTTTGGTTCAAAGTTTCCACCCACAGCGTTTTTGTTACTTTCAGTTGTTTTGTTTTCGGGATTTTTGGCAAACATATCGGCTGGTAAGGGAACAAATGGAACATAACCGGAATCTCTTTCATTTGGGATAGCTGATGCTTTCACCTGCCCAATTGGTAATGGAACCTCTCCTGGCCGTCTAAACTGGCATTTTAAACACACCATGTTTCTTCCATTATTAAAGAAACTACATCTGAAAAGAGAAAAAAGCTCATAACCTCAATATCATGAAATATGCAATAGCAGCTAACTTGCGGTGAAATATAGGTTGGGGGGGGGGGGGGGGGGGGGGGGGGGGGGGGGGGGGGGGGGGGGGGGGGGAGAGAGAGAGAGAGTCAGATATTGGATTAAAAAGGGTTCGCGTTGAAATAGATCATTTATGATGCACGCCAAAATGGGTATTCCGTATTCGCCTAATTTTTATGAGAGAGAGAGAGAGTCAGATATTGGATTAAAAAGGGTTCGCGTTGAAATAGATCATTTATGATGCACGCCAAAATGGGTATTCCGTATTCGCCTAATTTTTATTTTCTTAAAAACATATGTATCACGTGTGATTATAATGGGAAGGATTTAGGAGTATTAGAAAGACTTTGGGTGACTTGCAACCCGTTCAAGCAGTCCCCTTTTTATCTACTAATATTGTTACAATTTTTGTGATATAAACAGATCTCAAATCAACTCATCTATTGGGTAAATGGGTCAAAATGGCCACCACTAAGTTTCACGAACTAGCAAAGGTAAGAATATAGGAATAGAAACAATGCTCACCGAGGACAATCCCACTCGGCACCAGTCAACTGCTTCTGTGATCTTAACTCCTCACACCTAAGGCATTTAGCGTTCTTTGCAAAATTCATGAAACTGCACCTGCCATAATTATTTTGCAATAATTTTATTAAGTAAACCAGACTGCTCACTAACACACACCAAGTTTGTCTTTTTTCCCTTCTCTTTCCCCTCCGATTGAAATACAGGTTGTTACCAAAAAAAAAAACATTCCAACTTTATCAAAATCCACAAAGGGCCTCCACTTTTCCCATCTTAAAAATGCATCAGGCAGTTTAAGAACCAATGATTTAACTTTTTGTAGAACTGGCAATTTCAACCCATTTACTTGTCAATGGGTGAATTCAGGTTGTGTTTAATCTGTAACAGGCAAACGGCTAAAAAAAACTACTAGTAAAGAAAAGAAGATGGGTCAAAGTGGTTGAAAATCACCCAAAGTGTATTTTATGTACGAAACCTCCAAAATCACTAACAAATTTAAATTATAGCTAAAATCATATAGTGTTTGTAGTTATTTGCCACGCTAATTGTGTAAGAACATGTTATATCTTTGTACAAAAGATTGTTTCGGATCGACCCAATTCGATGAGTACAAAATTACCCGTTTTGACTCGCTACCTCAGTCACATGACCCACCCATTATCCACCTCTAGGTATTTAGATCATACCCGGGGCGGCCTTCCAAAGTAAAGGGACACCCTATCTTGTTGGACCGTTTGGGTGGCCCAGTTAACCTTTTATCGCGTGGTCCACCGTGGTGACATATTAGTGTCACCTTATTGACCACCTTTAACGAGTTTTTGTTCGACCGCCGTGTGACTAGAACATAACCCAACTCCAGTGCTGTTCTTTTAGCCCACTCCGTCAATTCTTCGACGGAAGCGAACACCTCCTCGGTTTCTAAGTCTCCAGGTTCGCAGTCAAATTGACCGTCTGCATCAAGTGACTCAAACTCATCATCCGGCACTTCAATACGTACGTTTTCTGGGTCTGCCCAAATATCCTCAAAACTATCCATCTGAAACAATTCAAGTAAACAAGTAAACATCTAGTTCAGTAACTATTGATGATATCCATACTATATATATAATTTACACATATGTATAATATCTATATCTATATTCATAATATATATATGTATACGTCCGAAATATACCTGTGCGAAAGAGAAATGTCTGCAGCTTTGAAAACGAAAGTTCGAATGAGAAGTGTGCAACTTTGAAAACGAAAGATCTTGCAGAATATATAACGAAATTTGAATACGCAATTTGAATATGCAATTATATGATCTTGCAGGCACCTCCAAAATTCGTCCATGATAATGTCCCATACTCTGTCAGGATAATGTCCAATAATGCCACGTGGCACCTCGGGGATCGTTATTGGACATTATCCTGACAGAGTATGGGACATTATCATGGACGAATTTTGGAGGTGCCTGCAAGATCATATAATTGCATATTCAAATTGCGTA
>CM067167.1:304233243-304263243 GCA_034093135.1 Erigeron breviscapus
CAATGATCTTGCATCCAAATGCTTCAAGTAACCTTTTGTGATGTGATTTGAATGATTTTCTTCATTTTGATAATCCACTGCGCCGCAGTAGGTCTAATATACTCCCACTGCGCCGCAGTGGAAAACCACGGGTCTTCGGTTGCATTATCCCCCACTGCGCCGCAGTGGGTTTGACATACTCCCACTGCGCCGCAGTGGGAAGCTTACTGTCTCCGGGCAATAATCCCCACTGCGCCGCAGTGGGTCTAATATACTCCCACTGCGCCGCAGTAAGAACTTACGGGTCTTCTCATTAGCCTCCAACTTTTAGCCCCAAACCTTTTGATGCCTTCTTGGAGATTACATTTATAATGAAAAATGCAACTAATCTACTTATTACATACCAAATGAAATAAATAGATTACATAACCAAATGAATGAATAAAATCCTATTTAACTATTACAACCATTGAATAATTAAACAAACACATCCACACATCACAAACATTCACAAGGTCTCTTGGCTAAGTTGTGACACTAAAATACACAAGAAAAAGGAACCTCCTTTTGTGTATTTATTTTGGCCATAACCAAATGACCAAAATATTGGATTTTGTCCAAACAAAATATCAACTTTTGATGTATGTATCCATATAACCGGCTCTAGATGCCATTGTAGGGATTTTTGGGTTTTTATCAAAGTAATATTATCCTTATAATATTAAAACGCAGCGGAAAATTGAACCATTTCAATATGTTATATGTAGTTAAAATCAAATTTTAACTTATAAAAGAAAACCCAAACAATAAGGATCCATGTATATGAATAACATACATACAAAACAACAACCATAGGGTGTTTAGAAGACTACCTTCTTCCAAGCTAATGAGAAGGTTGAATGAAGGAGATGATGATCTTGAAGTGGCTAGTCTTCAACCTAGAAGAACCTCAAGCTAGTATACCCCAAGCTTCCAACAAACACCCAAATATGTGCTAGGATTTAACTTGAAAATGCCTTCCCCTTTTTGGCTCCCTTTGGCCCAAATCAATGGAAGAAAAGGAAGAAGAAAAACCTTTTTTCTTGAGAGAGTTTTTGTCTTACAAAAATGTGTGAGTTGTGTGATACACTCTATGTTGAGTGTTAAGTCTTATGTCTTGTGTCTTGTGTAACATGCAGGACAACAAGTGTCACATTGCATGTATACCCACATGGGGAGGGAGGGGGCCGACCCCTTAGTCCATCACATGGGTATTAACCCACTGCGCCGCAGTGGGTCTGATACACTCCCACTGCGCCGCAGTGGGAACTCCCTGACCTTCAGGTGCAAAAACCCCCACTGCGCCGCAGTGGGTTTGACACGCTCCCACTGCGCCGCAGTGGGAACTCTTTTTGCCAAATAAACATATTGACTTCTCTCTCAAAATAAATCATCCATATAATTTATTTACATATCTCAAGTGCAATTATTTAGAAAACCACTTTCTAAATGTTTCAAGTATTGATATTTATTTAAAGATCAAATCTTATAAATAAATACCATAAGTGTTTGTCTAGCTTGTTATTGGGTATGACCCGACTTGGATCATCACGTACTAGCCACGTCAATTTAATATGTGTCTTGGGCAGACGAATTCCAACAGATGTATCACGATTATTTGTGTGAATTCTGGTACACAGCTGAATATAATGAAGCGAATTCATCAATTGAATATTCTCTTGAGCAAGGGACCAGACCCTTGGCTTTTACAGTAGATTCTCTCAGAGCAGCTCTTCAATTAGGCTATCTGGATGAGAATGAGATGGCAATACCACTCCCTACTGGTATCAACTTCAGAGAGGTATGCAGATTGATGGGGCATACAGAGATAGTGGATGAGCATGGTCAGTTGCTAAGGAAGGGAACTATTTATATGAGCAGACTGACGGATTCGTGGAGATACTTCTTCACACATATTGTCGAGTGCCTTGGAGGTAGTTCTGGAGGGTTAGACCAGATCAATCAAACCCACCTCCAGATTGCTACTGTTTGTGGTTTGGGCTAAGGGTTGATTTTGCCCAGATATTGTTTGACGATCTGGTAGAGCGTTTAAAGGTAAAAGGGAGAAAGCCCTTTGTACCATACATTCGTTTTCTCTCAATAATTTTTAAGAACGTTCTTGGAGCCCAGTACGATTTTGAAACCACTCATTTCTCAATGAGTGAGTACATGAGAGATCTGACCAACTTAAGGTCCAGAGATGGTGAGGTGGATATTCCTCGATCAATGTTGTCACTTCAAAGAATAGAAGAAAATGTGGCACCAGGCAGGGTCCAAGTTGTTGAAGTACCTGCTAGTAGCGAAGATGTTGAAATTGTTGAATTGGTTCAACCTATTCAACAAGTGGCTCCAGTTGGTGGACCAGAAACAGTTGAGCTTTCCAGACGACCAAGATCACATAGGCGTCTGATGAGGAGAGGAGTCCAGAGAGTGGACACTGAAGTCCAGGCTGTTGTACAAGATGTGGCTCAAGCTGGTGAGCAAGTTGTTCAGACTGAAGAACAAGCATCTGGCAAACAAGAAGCCCAGATTGATCTTAATGTTGATGTTGGTGAACAAGTTGATATTGCTGGTGCATCATTTTGGGATGAGGCTGACTCTCCTATGTCTGGAGGTCAGAATTTTGATGTGAACATGGACTTTCTGGGTGAAGAAGTTGTACAGATTGAAAGTCAACCAGAGATGCCTACACCTCCACCAGAAACAAATATTCTTACACCAGAAACCGAAATGCCACCACCACCATCTTCAAAACCAACACCACCACCAGAAATGCCACCACCACCACCACCACCATCAATTCCTCAATCAACTCCATACTTCACACCATTCATTCAACCTACACAAACTCAATCACCACCAGTTGAAGCCCCAGTAACCCAACCGAACAAAGTGTGCCAGTCTCAAATGTTGAAACTGAAGAGGACTGGGCACAAGTACCTATGATGACCAGATTGACTTCTCATCTGGAACAACCCAGTGGTCTCTCCACTTCATCTTCTACCGAGGTCCAAGGCCTTCTTAGTAAGGTGGCGGATCTGGAGAGATCACTTCAGAGCTCCTCCCAGGTTATTTCTGACTTCAAATCAATACTGTCAAACAATTTAGCGTCAGAAATGAACCTTTTTGCTGGGAATGAGAAGTTGGTTTTTGATAAACTGGATGAGCTGGTACTGGCCACAAATCTCAATTCTCAAAATATAAGGGTGGCAGTACAAGGGTTGGAAGAGAAGATTGTTAGTTCTGTTGAGACTGCAGTGGAAAGTAAGGTTGTACAACCACTGGCAGGTCTTAAAGATGAGATGGAGAAACTGGTTACAAGAGTTGGTACACTGGAGAACAGGCCAACAGTTGATCAGAATGATCTGGTTAACACCCTTAGTGATGAAGTTGTTAGAAAGATTAGGGGTGATATGCTGAAAGAGATCACTGAAGAAATATCTGGATCTATCCTTAGATCATTTCAGGATGTTATGTTGCCAGAAGTTGTGAAGATGATTGAAGTTGAGCTGCCAAAGGACTTGCCAGAAGCAATTGATAATATTAAAAGGGAAGTCCAGGCACTCAAGACTGGTATGACTGCTTCCTTGCCAGAACAAGGAAGAACCTTTGGCTCACTGGATAGGCACATGATGGAAGAGTTATGGAATGATCTGAAGTCAAGGACTAGAGATCAATCCAAGGGGGAAAAATTATCAATTCCATCATCTGGTGTCCAAGAAAGTTTAAGGAAGAAGAGAGAGGTTGTAAGGGCAGTCGCTACTGAAAGCGTTGTTCAGAGAAGGCAAGTGACTGGTACTGATGCCAGTGCACGTATGGCCCAGAGAGCACTTGGCACTGAAGCCATTGTGCAGACTGAAGAAGAGGCTACTGGTACTGATGCCAGTGAGCCCCAATTTGAAAGCTTCCCAGACATTCCTACTACATTGAAATCTATTAAAGGAAAAGAAAAGGTTGTGCCTGGTGAAGAGGAAGAGCAATTTGGAGATGTTGACAATGAAACATCAAGGAAATTGCAACAACAGTGCATAATGATCGAAATCTTCAAGAATAATCAAAGAGATGAACTGCTGGCCCATCATAGGGATATGGCAACAATGGGTACTCTGGACTCCTACAACGCTGGCAGGTTAGGCGTAAATATTGAAGTTTTCAAGAGGATGAAAGAGGATCCAAGAGTTCATCAGTGTCTTGATGCACTGAATGATGTTCATATACGCTCGTTCTATGCTGAAGAAGAACAGGTATATGACTCATTAATTTATGGTGTGTCCATTCCAGAGTTGATCAGACAAAGAAAGGAGGAGCTGGTAAGCCTCCAGAAGAAAATTAGAAGAAATGCTGGTGCTCTGGAGTTGGAATACAGAAAGAGAATGACTGGTCTACCTAAACTTACTGCCAAGCAACTGAAAGCAATAAAAGATGGTGATGTTAGCACCTTTATTCCTCTGGATACCACTCTGAAGATCAATAGACAAGAACACCAGTCCACTGAAGGACAACAGAGTGGTGTATCCAGGGATACTGAAGATATGGTACAGTTGGCTAAGCAGAGGGCTAAATATGATGAAATGATGAATTTCAGGGCCAATGCAAGAAAGATTATAAATGCTGAAATCAAACTGGCTGAAAATCATCAAGGGATGACCAGGTTTAATGTGAAGTTGACCAGAGAAGGTAACTTTACTGATGAAAGGAAGGATACGTCAGTCCAAGCTTTTGGGTGGACTGAACTAAAGGAGATTGGATTGACATTCAAAGGTAAGACTGATCTCTCTCCAGATGTGAGGGCTTTTATGAAAAGAATTGAGAAAGTCTGGAAGAGAATTCAACAAATGGAAGCTGTGTTGGGTCTGAGACCACCAGTGTCTGTTCCATCATCTCCATCTCCTAAGAGGAAGGCTACTGAAGATGCTCCAGAAAGGACGTCGAGAAGAAGGGCCTGAACTCTTACCATTGTACTTGTTGTAATTATTTGTTTATGAAAGTTGTAATTATTTTCCTTTTTGATGAAAGTAATAATAGTTGCAAGTTTTTATTTTTTAAAAGTGAATATTTAGTCTAGAAAGTTGAATTATTTGTTTATGAAAGTTGTAATTATTTGTTTATGAAAGTTGTAATTATTTGTTTATGAAAGTTGTAATTATTTGTTTATGAAAGTTGTAATTATTTGTTTATGAAAGTTGTAATTATTTGTTTATGAAAGTTGTAATTATTTGTTTATGAAAGTTGTAATTATTTTTTATGAAAGTTGTAATTATTTGTTTATGAAAGTTGTAATTATTTTTTATGAAAGTTGTAATTATTTGTTTATGAAAGTTGTAATTATTTTTTATGAAAGTTGTAATTATTTGTTTATGAAAGTTGTAATTATTTTTTATGAAAGTTGTAATTATTTGTTTGTTGTAATTATTTGTTTATGAAAGTTGTAATTATTTTCCTTTTTGATGAAAGTAATAATAGTTGCAAGTTTTTATATTTACAAGTAGAATGACCAGATTTAGTCTAAGTTGTAATTATTTGTTTATGAAAGTTGTAATTATTTTCCTTTTTGATGAAAGTAATAATAGTTGCAAGTTTTTATATTTACAAGTAGAATGACCAGATTTAGTCTAAGTTAGAACTTATTTGTTTATGAAATTTTTAAATTAGTTTATGAAGAGGATTGAGAAAGGAACCATTATTTTACTTGTTGTAATTATTTGTTTATGAAAGTTGTAATTATTTTCCTTTTTGATGAAAGTAATAATAGTTGCAAGTTTTTATTTTTACAAGTAGAATGACCAGATTTAGTCTAAGTTAGAACTTAAAAGATGAAACTGAAAACACTCATGATCTATAAAGTGTTTTCCAGTAACTTAGATTTTTTAGACTTAAATCGACCAAGTGTTTTCCAGTAACTTAGATTTTTTAGACTTAAATCGACCAAGTGTTTTCCAGACATACAAATTTGTATATCTATAAGTCTGAACACTAATATCGAGGATTGACTTTTGCCTTTAACACACTTTCCAAAGAACAATCCACTTGTTCTTTAACAAAGTATACGTGTGTTAAAGTGGTTGGATAATAGGATACACTTGCACTTGATGTGACTTTATCCTTATTCCTTATCCAATACATTTAATGTTCTTGTCGGATCATTAAATGTATGCCAACCATATTTGTACGGAACAAATTCACTGGTGAATTTGTTGCCTATAAATACAAAGTCATTTCCTTGACAAAAATACTTTTAAGCATTCCTTTTGCATTTAAGTGAATTTGTCCAAATACTCTCGATCTTAAACAGGGATACTTCACAACTTTAAGTATCTCGATCCTAAAGAGTTATTTGACAAATATAGATTATTTGTAACTCATAGGTTGTTAGGATACATACTTAATTGTATTATCTTGATTCTGCAACAACCTTGTGTTATATATATATATATATATATATATATATATATATATATATATATATATATATATATATATATATATATATATATATATATATATATATATATATATATATATATATATATATATATATATATATATATATATATATATATATATATATATATATATATATATATATATATATATATATATATATATATATATATATATATATATATATATATATATATATATATATATATATATATATATATATATATATATATATATATATATATATATATATATATATATATATATATTATATATATATATATATATATATATATATATATATATATATATATATATATATATATATATATAATATATATACATTATATATATTATATAATATATATTTTATATATTTATATATATATATATATATATATATATATATATATATATATAGAGAGAGAGAGAGAGAGAGAGAGAGAGAGAGAAAATGGAGTATGTGGCTGTTAGACACCCAAACTTGGGTGTAGAACCCCTCACATACTAATTTTTTAATATATCTATAAATGTTTGGCCCCCCATGCTTTTTATGGATTAAAAAAACAAGATGTGAGGGGTTCTACACCCAAGCTTGGGTGTCTAACAGCCACATAAACCCTAACCTCATATATATATATATATAGGGGGAAGTGAATATGGGGTTGTCCCTCATCTAAGGGGAACACCTCACATTTGATTTTTTAATCATAAAATTCATGGGGGCCCATGGTTTTATTTAAATTACAAAAAAATATTAAAATATTTGTTTGTGAGGTTTCCCCATCTAAGCTTAGATGGAGGAACAACTCCATATTCACTTTTCCCATATATATATATATATATATTTTATATATATATATATATATATATATATATATATAGGGAAAAGATAAAATGAGTCCAGCTTATTTTGAGTCCAATTTGAGTCCATTGATTTTCTTCCATCTCCTCAAATTCCAACCACCACCTCCTACCACCACCACCATCATCTCCGACCACCACCATGATTTTCCGGCGACGGCGACCACCGCCACCACGACTTACACATGTGTAAGTTAACTTACACATGTGTAAGTTACATGGACCCTTTTTGGACTCAAATTAAGCTGGACTCAATTTATCCCACCCCTATATATATATATATATATATATATAGTAAATATATTATTTAAGGTGAATTTAGATTGAACTTCGTGTCGTGATTCGATAGCGAGAGGTCTAGCATACGTTGTTTTAACCGGGTCGAGAGTTTCCTCAAAGTAAAAATGCCTATACTAATTTTACTATCGACGATAACAACAAAAAATGAGAAGAAACATGACGTTATTTAAATGGAGTCAATGGTGGCAGGGTGGCGACAGTAGTGGGGTGATTATTAATGTAAAACTTTTTGATTTAAAAGGTAGTGTAGTTATTTTATGGATTAATGAATTTATGTTATAAATTATTTCATTTAGAGTATTATAGATATATTAGGTGGAGATGATAAAATATAAGTGATTGTTGAGAGGCAAAATATACTTTTCAACTATCTTTCGTAAAAACCGTGGGGCGGGGGGGGGGGGGGGAGTTTCTCTTAATAGGGTTGAGGGGTATTGTTAGTATATTAGTGTGAGTATTTAAAGAGGTAGATTGTTGAGGAACAATTTCGTATTTCAGAGTTTCTCTTAATAGGGTTGAGGGGTATTGTTAGTAGATTAGTGTGAGTATTTAAAGAGGTATATTGTTGAGGAACAATTCCGTATTTCAAAGTTTTAACTAAGATAAAAGAGACGAGACAATTATTTTTATAAAAAAATTTAGATATAGATAAAATCAATATTTGACCATGAGATTAAACTATAAATTAGCTAATTCGTACCATTTTATCACTCATTTGAGCATTTCTAACTTCACCAATACTAACATGTAAAAAGTCAACGGTTGACGACTGTTGTCAGATTTTTTGAAAATACTATATTCTCACCACAAATTTTGAAGCTATTTTATCATATGCATTTCACTTGTATGATTTTAAGAATTAACCTATATTTTCATACAACACTTTAATGCCTTTGGTAATTTGATGGAAAAAAACTGATAGATTTTTGTAACATATTCTCATAACAATTCTTGTAATGTCATAAATGTAATTCACTAAGAGTACTCAAAATGTATTATCATCTACTCGTTATTATTATTATAACAAGTCCACACAATTAAGACTAACCTGTTCTTGTCTTGTTATTAAGTCATTCATTATTCTAACAATGAGTTGAAACCAAATAATTTTTTGTTTTATTTAAGGATTTGAGAGGTACAAGAGTAATGATAAGTTAGTTATGCATCAAAGATGTCGTAAGGGATTAGTTATTGATATAGTGGAGGTGATTTTTTAATATGATGTTGACCGAAACTAGTTATAAGTTAACTTTAAGTAGGACATTTCCTAACATTATTATTTAATTTTATTAAATATGATGATTATATTGATTAAAAAAATTGTAAAAAATTTTTGTAGATAAGATTTGTCATTATCCTATATTACTTTTTTTCTATAACGAGTTAGGCCGGTCCTTATAGGGGCGTCTACCCCGCGTCCGACGCCGAACCCCTCGAAAACGCTAGTAGCACGGGCGGCGTCCACCCCCGCGTCCGGACCGTTTGTTCCAATATAGACGTGCTAGTGGGTCCCGAACTCGAATTTGTTAGCTTTTAAAATTAAAAAAAAAAACTTTTTGCAATTTTGTATGTAGTGTGTGTGTGTGTGTGCAGGATGTATATACATATATGTATGTAGTGTGTGTGTGAGTGTGTGTGTAGATGTAATATATATATATAGGTGTGTAATATATATATATAGCGTGTGTATAGTATATATATATAGATGTGCATAAATATATATATATAGATAGATAGATAGGAAGAAGATGCTATGTATTATTATATATGATTTAATATTAACTTTTGTTTTTAGCCCCTCAACTTAAGTTTTTAGAAATAAATTTATAGTTTTAAAATTTTACTTTTAAACCCTAATTTTCTATCTAGATTTTGTTTAAAATTATATAAGATTTGTTATTATTAATAAAAGTTTTACTTAATTTGTTTTTTAATTTAGTTTAATTTTGTGAAAAAGAAAAATTAAATAATAAAATGATAGATGAATAGTGGAAGAAGGGGGAAGAGTGAGTAGTATAAGGAGGGGGTGTTCTAGAAGAGAGAAAGCCGATGAATAGTGAAAGAAGCTGGGAAGAAGTAGGGAAGTAGTGGTTAGTATAAGGAGAGGCCTTACGAGTGTATGGAAAATATTTTGGGGGTAAAGGGCAATTTGTGTCAATTAAAGAAAAATCGAATGTTCCCGAATCTCGCCATTCCCTTGCATAGATTGTTCTTTGTTTCTTCATCATTGTTTCTTCTTAAATCGCGAACTCCGCAATTTTCGATTACATTGTGTATCGCCTGAAAGATGGCCACCGCCAGTATCATCTCCCGAAACTTACGGACCATTGCGACTCGCTGCCAAGGCCTCCGTAACAGCAATGTCCAATGCAACTTCATTCCACATTATCAGCGGCATTCTTTTCACTCGTCTAGTGTTTCTCCGAACTCTGTAATCACTAACAAATTGGTATATATATATATATATATATATATATATATATATATATATCTAGTAATTACATTTACTTGTTTATTTGTATGTATTAAAATCGCCTAGGGTTTAAGCATGGTTTTATGTGTCTTATTGTGAACACAATAAGCTTAACATGCGTCCTTTTGATAAGCTACCCCAAACACATACAAAATAAGATCTGTGTTTTATTAGGCTTTTAACTTTTGCAATAAGGTCTTACGATACGTTGATACTGCGGACACACTTTTGGCTTATTTGCTCACAACTTGTCTCAAAGGTCCTACTTTAGCAGCTTTTATATAAGCTTGGCACATTAAGTGTAGCCTTAAAAAGGTGGGGGGTATTTAGGCGGATGTAGTGTAGAAATACCGGGGCACCGACCCCTGACGGTCCAACAACTTTTAGCGTTGATATATCATATTTATGTATATTATGATGTTTTTGATCCATTATGTCCTCCCCCCAATGTGATCCGCCTCGGTTGGTTTTATTATAAATTTAGAACCTACACATAATTTCACATGTAAATTTACACACAATTTTGTGATTCGCTGCATCTATGCATATCACGATTATATTTCATGTTTCCTCGTTTGCCTTTCATTTTCAAATGCATTTAACTTGTTACGTTTTGTTATTGTGTGTAAATTGTATTTTACAAACCTTCTTACTTGACCAAACTGTAAATTAATGACATTGCTATTGTGTGTATCGAGTGGCCTTATCATCAAGTAATCAGTAATTTGTTTCTTCTTTGTTGTGACAATAAAAAAAGTTGCCATATTGCAGCTTGCAAGTTGAAATAGGTCAGGTACGTTCTATAGAAAAATGTGACCGGGTATTCGTAAGCCTCTTGTTGTATATGGGTCTAAGTTTGAATGTTTGATTAATTCCTCATAGTTTGGCAAGTTGCAAATGGTGTATTCTCTGGGCACTCCTTGAACAGGAGTTTTTATGTGTTTTATTATATCATTTTGTTTCTGATGTCATGGGATAACTTAATTGGGTATGGTGGTGAAGCGTATAATATGCCTGTGGAGGTATCATGATGATTAGGCAGATTATAAGTGGTCATCGTTCTTTTGTTTTTGCTGTGTTGGTGTGTGAGATGTGATTTGTTTTCTGCTGCACAGGGAGTCGCCGGTCAAATGAAATGGCAAACACGTGCTCCTAATTCATACACTTTTCAAAGAATTGGAATTTCATCATGTGCATCGTCACACTCCAACCAAATTGGAACTTCCCAAAACGAGGGAGATCTTACAGATATTCACAATGATACAAAACAAAGTACTAATGCAGCAAATTCTTGTAAAACAAATACATCTGGTCAGAAAGTAGAAGGTTTGTTTTAAAAACCAGGATTATGATGTCGTATCTTTTCATCAGGATTGTAACTGTTTGAATTTGATTTTTCAGAGTCGGGTTCAATTGCGAAAGATGTGTCAATGGAGGATCTGGTCAAACTTGTTGCAGAGAACGAGGGACTTCTGAAGACAAAACAAGAAGAGATTGAGAAAATGAAAAATACAGTACGTCAAAGATATGATGAAATGGAAAAAGTAACGAAGAGAACAAAAAGAGAAGTAGAGAACTTCGAGAAATTAGAAATACAGGTTGTGTATTACAGTAGATGTTTAAAGCGTATTAACTGTATTTAACTCTCTGGTGTGCTGTCTAATGCTTCCAAAATTGTAGAAGTTTGGAAAGAGCTTGTTGGATGTTGCAGATAAGTTGGGTAGAACTTCTTCAGCTGTAAAAGAGGGTTTTGCTAAGATCGATATATCTGAAGACAGTGCTGGAGCTGTGCCAGTGTTAATTAACTTGCTGAATGGCGTTGAGATGACTGAAAAACAACTAGCAGAGGTAAATAGACCCATGTGAACTGCGAGTATTGTTGCTGTTGTTGAATTGTGTTGTCATTGCTTGACTTATCATCACCTGCAACTTTGGCCCCCTTATTTATTTCTCTTTTTTGTGTCTCGGTCATGAGTTTTGTACAAATTTCTTCCTTCACTCCATTAGTGCTAGTTAGCAAAAGGAATTTGGTACAAGGGCGAAATTCTGATAACGATGAAGCTGATGCAAAAGGTTGGATGGTGTTTTTGAGATTTTGATGAAGAATGATCTTTAACAATAACATGAATTATTAAGTTAAAAATAAACAGAAGTAAAAATCTTTTTCATGTATTAATTTCGCTCCTTTTAACAGAATATATATCATGTTGTCACTGTTTAGACAGATTGATGGATAACTTCCGTTCAAAGGTAACGATTAAGGGTCGTTAAATAGGCAGGAAAAAGTCAGGACCAAAGCTGCATGTGATCTCTAATTCTCTATGTTAAAAAACAAAAACTTGTTGCATTAATCAGATTACGTGGTTGTAAATTTGTAATATTGTGTTATTGGAAACAAGAATCCAGCAACTTGGGTTTCTACTGCCCAACCTAATCTATTTGCTGGTTTCAGGTTTTTAAAAAATATGGGGTGGAAAAGTGTGCTCCCAAAAAGAAACAGCTTGATCCCAGCAGGCAGAAGGCAGTGTTCCAAGAAACAGATTCAAAGGAGCTTGCTGATAGTGCTGCGTCTATACTGAAGGTATGCTCATTCAAGTAGAAATGTAAAATACATTTTCCCTATGCCTGCCACCTATATTGTTAGCCAAGTACAAGTTTTAGTTAATAGCAAAGGTCCAAACTCCAAAATATAGAATATTGAAACCCTTCTCAGTTTCAACCTAGTGTTGCAAGTAAAATGTTTTTGGGTGTACCATTAGGGTGTGTTTGGTTATAGACTTATAGTAATGGCAATGAAGGAATGACTTTCTGAAAGTCCCAAGTTTGCAACGATTATGTAATTAAACAACTAATGTAAGTTACACTAAGAAAGCAAGACAAGAAAGTAAACACGTTTAATCATAAGTAGTATTAATTAAACGGTGAATACATGGTTGGTTTACAAAGAAAGAAAGAAAGAAAAATATTGTTAAGTTTTTGCACACACGAAAACTTAACAATTATACAATTCTACAATGAGAGAAAAACACACTAAGTGACTATTGTAGAATGAACCAACAACTTTGCGGCTAGGTCAAATGATGCTTTATATAGGGGAGAAAAGACATCACATGACAACCCAATAGATGTTGACACATGATGGTTGTCAACAATCTATTGGTGTGTAAGACTGGTCTTCAGACATCTCTGTTTGCCATCTTGTTTAACGGCATGAAAGAGAAACACCTTAGTACCAAAATGGTACAAGGTCACATGTTTTCATCTTGATCTATCAACACGTGTCCTTGGGGACCAGCCTTTCTTATCTTCATTTTCCCGCCCATATTTGACTTACAAGACATGGCGGTGAGTCATTGAACTTATCCTTTAACTCGAAGATAATGATCGCTGAGAGCTCGCTGAAGAAGCCTCTCGCTGAGTCTTTCAGCGAGTACTTGTCTCAGCAAGTAATCTTTAGCGAATCCATGACTCAACAATCTCCCCCTATTCGCTGAGGAGACTTTGCTGAGTAAAGTCGCTTCACAAGAATTTAGAAATTGAGATGAGGGAATGCTGATATTATATATATGACAAACACCTTTACAATAAGCAGCATTACAAAGATTACAAGACTACTTAATCCCATTGGGATTCTTGCTTGGCCTCGATAAATGCTCTATCTTGTTGTCTTTCAGGTTTCAGCAACTCTTGATCAATCAGTCTTATAAACTCTGGATCATTGGAAGACTGAGCACAATACTTCCTTATTTTCAAAAGAAAGGCAGAAGGAGCAATTCCAATTTCATTGGTCCTGAAGAAGAGTTCATGACCATGACATTGCAAAAACAGAAACCTCCCAGCTTCTCATCATATGTACCTTCCATGAAAAGAGTTCTGGAAGGCATTTTCAAGTTTAGCAGCGGCTCCTCATCTATATCAGTTTTGGGAACCATTCTGAGTACAGCGGGGAGACGAGAGACTTGGGATCCAGACGCTGATCTCTTTGATCCAACTCTGGGTTGCTGAGGAGGAGGGAAGGGATGTCTTGCAGCGCTGAGCAGAGAGTCTTTGACTTTGTATTTTTGTTCCATTTTGCGAATAAGCTTTATCTGCTCACCTGCCATCTTGATCAGCGGTTCATAACTTACAGCTGTCTTATCCTTGATCAGCTTGTAAATTTCGATCCATTCAGTTGGCCCAAGTGTATCCTTAGTAACATTTTTCAGCGTATACAACTTGGGCACTCCTTTTCTTTGTAGGGAAAGATTCATCCCTTGTTGGGTTAGCGAGACCCTGACCGACGTGATCTCTTCTTTCCTTTGCCTTACCTCTCTTGATTCGAGGTAGGTCGCCTGTCCTTCTTCAAAAGTTTTTGTTCTTTTTGCAAAGAACTTTTCTTCATTCTTTTTCAAGACTGCCAATCCACCAGATTGCTGAGCCAACCTCTTTGTCTCATCATCAGCATCTTTAAGTTCATCACCAACAACTTGCTTACTTATAAACTTCTGAGACAGCTCCTCTTCTTTCTTCTTACTTAACCGTTCATGTTGACGAACAACTTCCTCAGGAGACAGTTCAGCAGTAGAAGTTGTGGATTTGGGAAAGGCTCCAGACATTAACTTTTCTTGTTGTTCCCTTGTTGAAATGGGAACCTTTGGTGGCTTGCTTTGAGTAACCACTGCTTGCTTTACCCTTATCAGCATATCTCTTTTCAAGGGCAGCGTGGTGGAACTCAGCAGTAGGCTTGAAGATAGAAACATTTATTGGTTTTGCTGGCACATTCTCAGCAACAACCTTCTCAGCTGTCGGTTCAATAACCTTCTCAGCTTGCTCCCCCTGAATACTTGTTGCCGGTTTAACAACCTTCTCAGCAATTGTTGTTTGCTCCCCCTCAACGTTTGCTGCCGGTTCATCAACCATCTCAGCATTACCAATGTTTTCAGTGAGGGGAGCTTGGGGAAGATTAGATGCTGGATCCTTCTCAATATTTTTCTCCCCCTTGGAAGTAGCTGAGGAACTAGCTACTTCCACTTTATCTTTCTTGAGGAGGCCCAACATTTCAACCATCATACCCTTCAGATTTCCAACCTCTTTTTCAAGCTTCTTGGTACGGTTGACAGATTCGTCAAGTAGCTTTTTGTCAACAACTATTTGGAAAGGAGTTTGAGAGAAGAGTTTGTTTTTGAGAGAGTGGATTTCTTGGGTGATGGAAGTGCGAAAATTATCTTGGTGAGCGGAGAAGGATGAGACAGTGTTTTGTAGTTGATGGAGGTGGGCGGTGAAAAGAATGTTGGATTGAGAGAGTTGCTGAAGAGATGATAAGAGACCAGGCTGTTCGGTGACCTTCGCTGAATGGACTTCAGCTTTCAATTTGTCCAGCGAGGCGGAGATGGCGGAGTTAGAGGTGCTAACCCTCTTCATGCTTTCATTCAGCAAGGATTGATTTCGTCTGAACAGCTGCTCATTGGACTTGGTGTGGGTGACTTGATTCTTGGTGATCCCAGACACCATACCTTGAAGAGTGGTCAGCTCATCTTTCACAACATCATTTCCAGCTATCAACTTTAGAAAGTTGTCATGAGCCTCAATATGAACCTGAGCTACTTGGTCTACCAGCCAAGCATACAAGTATCCATGTCTATTCCCTTGACTTTGGCAGATTTGCACCCTTCTCAACAATTCTTGTAGCTGACGAGTTTCAACATAATCCAGACCAGGTATATTAACAGCAGTAAAAGCAGTGGTGAGTTTTTAATCAGCAGAAGGGACCTTGAGATCCTTTAGAGAGACAGGATACTTGGAGCAAGGAACCCTGAAAAAATCTGGGTGGTGCAATGGTGGCACTTCCTTGATTATTTCATCATCAACTTCTTCCACCTCAACATAAACAGCTGGCCTTATTCTTTGAAGGTGACATAATTCCACCCTTCGCTGAAGCTCAGCATCATTCACTTCAGGCACATAGTCTTCATAAAAACCAACTTGTTCAAAGGCAGCTGTGAGCCTTGGAGAGTAGCTTGGTGGAGGAGGCATATCAGCCAACGACTCTGGGATATCCTCAAATTCTCCAGCTATCAACTTTAGAAAGTTGTCATGAGCCTCAATATGAACCTGAGCTACTTGGTCTACCAGCCAAGCATACAAGTATCCATGTCTATTCCCTTGACTTTGGCAGATTTGCACCCTTCTCAACAATTCTTGTAGCTGACGAGTTTCAACATAATCCAGACCAGGTATATTAACAGCAGTAAAAGCAGTGGTGAGTTTTTAATCAGCAGAAGGGACCTTGAGATCCTTTAGAGAGACAGGATACTTGGAGCAAGGAACCCTGAAAAAATCTGGGTGGTGCAATGGTGGCACTTCCTTGATTATTTCATCATCAACTTCTTCCACCTCAACATAAACAGCTGGCCTTATTCTTTGAAGGTGACATAATTCCACCCTTCGCTGAAGCTCAGCATCATTCACTTCAGGCACATAGTCTTCATAAAAACCAACTTGTTCAAAGGCAGCTGTGAGCCTTGGAGAGTAGCTTGGTGGAGGAGGCATATCAGAGAGGAGATTAACAAATATCCCAAGTCTTCTGCCAAGAAGCCACTAACATTGGCCTCTTCTTCACTTTCTTCTGCGGCAGCGAGTGTGATTTCAGCATCATCATCTTGGATGTCAAACTCACTGCCCAGATCTTCATCAGTTTCATTTTCACTTTGTAAGATATTCGTCTCAGTCCCTGCACAAACAGTTTCCAAGACAATGGAAGGAGGAGGGGTAAGGGAACCTTGTGCCTCAATCTCAGTGTGTTGTTCCACCAAGACATCATCGGCCGTAGAATGTGTTGACTCTAGCATCACCTGTGATCTGGCTGCTGTCAATGACTCAGAGGGTAATTGAGAAGAAGGGGAATTATTTGGGGGTGGAGTTGGACTTTGACCTCTAGTGGGTTGGGGTGACCCAATATCTTCACCAACCTCGCCTACAGAAGTTTGAGGTTGAGGTGGCTGCCTGCTGTTCCCATTTAACTCGTCAACAGCCTGTTGGGAGGCTGCTGATGGGTGGCTTGGGTACTAATGTCCATGGGCGTTGTGGACTTCCTAACCTTGGGGTTGCCCTTTGATACACTCCGCTTACGTTTTGGGACGTCAGCGGAGGGTGGAGATTGTAAATTTTGGGTTGAGGATGCTGCCTTGGATTTAGCTTTGGTCTTTTTGGAGGCTTTGGAGGTCGCTGGGGGTTTGCCAGCGAGCCAGCCTCTAAAGGCATTTGAGCATCCACAGCGACCGTATCAGCCACTTCATCAGTAGGAAGTGCTGCCTCCCAGTCGCTGTTTTTGGGGTATAAAGAAGAGTTAAGGGAGAAAAGTACCTCTTTTATATGTGGAGTGAGGCGAGCAACCAAGTGTTGAGCTGGTAGCTTGTAAATATTGTTTCCAACCCTTGCTGTTGGAATTGTTGAAGCATTTGGTAGCACATACTCATCACCCAGCACCTCCTTGAAAATAAGGGAGAAGAATCTTGTAAAGGGCACAGTGTGTGACCTATTGTTCATGCTGATCTTGTTCTTCATATCATTGAAGATCAGCTGGGCATAATCCACAAATCGTCCTTCACCAAGAGCGTGGATTATGGGCATCGATGTAGATGATGCCTGATTGTAAGACCCAGAATTTCCACCCATGCATTGAATCACATGAGTGAACAGAACTCTCCAGATTGTGCTTTAATGGATTGCTAGGAATCGCTGGAGGGTTTATCAAGTTATAATTGTATCCTATTGAGGGCAACCATGCCTTCCATTCACTTTCACTTGATGGTGCCACAAATTTGTTATCATCGGTTTCTTATGGAAACCCAAGGGTGAGACGAAGAGAAGCAGGATTGATGGTGATTGTCTTCTCCCCCTGGCGGACAGACCCAGTGATGGACTTGTTTTCATCATCATAATCACAAGTCCACCAGAATTCTCTAAGAAGATGGACAAAAATATTCTCTGGGTCCGCCATGATGCAATTATTTGCAGGAGATGCATGGATGAAATCCAGCATTGGCTTATACCCTTTTGTACCTTTTGGTACGTCAAGCGAGCCAAGATGATTGTTGGGTTTAACAATCATCTTCGAGGGAGAAAAGGAAACCTTTGAAGATTTATTTACATTAACAGGAGTATAGACTGGAGAATTTAAATAGGTAATAGGAGTTTGTTCCTGAACTTGTGGTTCAGGAACAAGTGGATTTTGTACAGTGGGGGAAGAAGAAGAAGGGATCTCAACATTTTCATGTTGTTGAGGGATTTGAGATGAAGAAGCCATTGATTTGGTTGAGAAAGAGATTTATGAAAGAAGATGAACAGATGGAGAGAGATATTTGATTTTGAGAAAAAGTGAATAGTTATGTGGAAGCGTGAAAATAAGGTTGTGAGAGTGAGGTTGTATATATAGGGTATGGTGGTGGGCCACGATCTTACAACATGATTTCTCTCTCCCCTTTTTTTAAGCTGTGGAACAGTTGTAATCAACAACTGTTTTGTATATATATAAAAAGATTTTGAGAGTAACGTTTAAATAAAAGGAAAAGAAATTTTATCCAAAAATACTTGAGTGTGCGCCGTATTGTGCAGTCGTAACCTGTCAATCAGACTGTCACATACAGACAAATGACGTGATCAAGGCAAAAATCGAGGTGACCTTTCAGTTTGAGTTTTTTAAAAACATGTGATTCAAAATTTTGCCACGTCACCCACATAGTTACTTTGAAAACACTTAGTTTTGAAAATATCTTATGTTTTATTAAATGAGAATTTTAATTTCTTAAGAAGGATATTTGGAAAGATTACATGCTGAAGGGTGCTTAGCATGTTTAAAGTTTTTGTCAGCGACTTCACAACTAACGTTGGTCGCTGACTACAGTTTTTGGCAAACTGTCAGCCATCAACGGATTTTATGAGTCTTTACCAATAACCGTTTGCTATTGGACTAGATGAAGACTTTTAGCTCTTCATTGCTATTATTTGCTTTTTCCCAAAGCAACAGGGATCAACGGATTTTATGAGTCTTTACCAATAACCGTTTGCTATTGGACTAGATGAAGACTTTTAGCTCTTCATTGCTATTATTTGCTTTTTCCCAAAGCAACAGGGATCAACGGATTTTATGAGTCTTTACCAATAACCGTTTGCTATTGGACTAGATGAAGACTTTTAGCTCTTCATTGCTTTGAGATCGGCGAGTAAGACTGACTTAAGCTCGCTGAATTAGCATACATGACAAGTCATGTCGCTGATTCCCCATTCAACATTCCTAACTTGCTAACAAGCAGTTTGAATCTAGTTTCATCCAATGGTTTAGTAAAGATGTCAGCTAGTTGATCATCAGTTGGAATGAAGTAGATCTCAATGTCACCTTTCATGACATGATCACGAATAAAGTGATATTGAATATCAATATGCTTAGTTTTGGAATGTTGAACTGGGTTGTGTGTAATAGCAATAGCACTTGTATTATCACACATGATTGGAATTTTAGAGTATTCCAAATCATAGTCAGCAAGCTGATGTTTCATCCATAGCATTTGGGCACAACAACTCGCTGCAGAGACATATTCTGCCTCAGCTGTGGAGATGGAAACTGTGTGTTGCTTTTTACTAGTCCAACTAGTCAGCTTCCCCCAACAGTTGACATCCTCCACTGGTGCTTTTGCGATCAAGCATGCAACCAGCATAGTCAGAGTCAGAATATCCAACTAACTCGAAGTTGGAGTCTTTTGGGTACCAAAGACCCACCAGCGTGGGTGTACCCTTGAGATATTTGAAGATACGCTTCACAGCGAGGAGATGAGATTCTCTAGGAGAAGCTTGATAGCGAGCACAGAGACATGTTGCAAACATGATGTCTGGGCGACTCGCTGTGAGATACATGAGTGACCCAATCATGCCACGATAGTAAGTAGGATTCACATACTTACCATCAGGGTCAGCGTGGAGATTATTAGGAGGGGACATTGGAGTTCCCTTTGGAGTGACATGGGTGAAGTCAAATTTATGCAACATATCCCGAATATATTTTTCTTGATTGATAAATATTCCAGTGGGAAGCTGCTTGATTTGTAACCCCAAAAAGAAGGTTAATTCACCCATCATACTCATTTCGAAAGTGCTAGACATAAGAGAACTGAACTTTCGACAGAGTTTGGTGGATAGGGAACCAAAGATAATGTCATCGACATAAATCTGCACATACAGAACATCACCCTTATGCTTGTAGATAAAGAAGGTGCTGTCAATGGTTCCCCTACGAAATCCATGGTCAAGAAGGAAGGTAGACAAAGTGTCATACCAAGCTCTAGGAGCTTGTTTAAGACCATATAAAGCTTTATTTAGCTTGTAGACATAGTGAGGATGCTTTGGATCCTCAAAGCCAGGAGGCTGCTTAACATAGACTTCTTCATCAAGATCACCATTTAAGAAGGCACTCTTGACGTCCATTTGATAGACAATGAAGCCTTTGTAAGCAGCATGAGCGAGAAAGAGACGAATGGCTTCAAGACGAGCGACTGAAGCAAAGGTCTCGTCATAATCAATGCCTTCAGCTTGAGTATAACCTTGAGCAACCAATCTTGCCTTGTTTCTGATGACCACACCAGTTTCATCCATCTTATTCCTATAAACCCATCGAGTGCCAATGGGTTCTTTATAGGGAGGAGGAACAAGGAACCAAACATGTTGTCTTTCAAATTGTGTTAGTTTTTCTTGCATGGCTTCCACCCATGAGGGATCAGCCATGGCTTCACCAATATTGGCAGGCACAATTTGAGATAGAAAATTGACATAGAGACAAGTATTACTTGTCGCTGAGCGAGTTTGGACACCATTGTGTGGATTACCAATCACATGGTCAAGAGGGTGATCAGCAGTCCATTTGAGTGCTGGTGTGTGAATAGAAGAATGATTCATAGCGGATACTGTGGTGGTAGTTTCACTAGGAGTGGGAGTATAGGAAGAGAGATCAATGGTTAGCAAGGGTTCAGGGTTGCTGACAGGAGGGTCACTGAGAATAGTGGGTACCTCTTGCTGAGGAGTGTCATCCTCAGTGTTTCCTGAAAGAGGATTCGCTGAGGCATCATGAAATGTTTCCTCAGCGACATCGTCAGCATCTTGAGGTTCAGTTGAGAGAGGAACATAAATGGAAGTGGCATTAACTGTTCGAAGAAGAGGCTCAACTGGATCTATAGAATAAATGTGAGCAGCAATGTACTCATTATTTGGTGAAGGACTTGGAGACTCAGCGATAGGTTGTTCAGCAACATTATGATGTGTCGCTGATACCTCAGACGAGTCAGATAGATCGCTGAGAATTACTTCAGCAGATGACTCATTTGAGAGATCACCTAAAGCTGAACAGCTTTCATCAAAAAGTAACATGAATTGATTCATCTACTTTTTGAGTGCGAGTATTGAAAACTCTGAAAGCTTTGCTTATAGAAGAATATCCCAGAAAGTAGCCATCATCAGCTTTGGGATCAAACTTTCCTAAATGATCGGATCATTTAGGATGAAAACTGGGCAACCAAAAACATGGAAGTATCCAATTTGAGGTTTCTTGCCCTTGAGAACTTCATAGGCAGTCTTATCATGTCGCTTGACAATAAGACACTTATTTTGAGTGTGGCAAGCAGTACTTACTTCAGCCAGAATTTACTAGGAAGAGAGGACTCACTGAGCATGGTTCTTGCAGCTTCAATGAGAGTTCTATTTCTCCTTTCAGCTACCCCATTTTGTTCAGGAGTGCGAACAGAAGAGAAATTTTGTCTAATCCCTTGATCAGCACAAAAAGTCTCAAGAGTGTAGTTTCTGAACTCAGTGCCATGATCGCTTCTGAGTTCTTTAACACGTATGTTGTTGAGGTTTTCCATCATTTTTATGAAATTAATTATTTTCTCAGCAGCATCACTCTTAGAATGAAGAAAGATTGTCCAAGTATATCGTGAATATTCATCCACAATAACTAAGGTGTATCTGCTACCCCTTAGACTTTGGACATTTACTGGACCAAAAGGTCCATGTGAAGGAGATGGAAACAACCACTGATAGAGTTGGCCTGTTTGGTTTTGAAGGTGGCTCGGTGGCTTTTACCTTTTTCACAAGCACCACAGAGCCTGTCCTTCTCATAAGTGAGAGGAGGAAGGCCTCGAACTAGATTTTTCTTGGCCAAAGAGTTTATGGTTTTGAAGTTCACATGCGACATACGCTTGTGCCATAACCAGTTGATTGAGAAGCAGATTTTGAGAAGAAGCAGGTCTCGCTGTCAGTTTTGACAGGAGTGAAATCTACCAAGTAGATATCCCTTTTTCTTGGAGCGACCAAGACCACTTCTTTATTGACATTGATCACTGTGCCTTGATGCTTATCAAGGATAACCTTGTAGTCTGCATCGCACAATTGAACTGATGCTGATCAGATTGTGTTTCAATCCATTCACATAAGCAATCTTAGTGAATTTGATCAGCCCATGGGAGAGAGACCCATATCCTTCAGTTTGGCCAGTAGAATTGTCACCAAACACAACTGTGGGACCATCGGTCTCCACGAAGTTATCCAGCAGGTCCTTGGATCCAGTCATGTGTTTTGAACAGCCACTGTCCAAATACCACACTTCTTTTCCTAGCGAGGCCTGCAGGATAACATAAGAAGGATTTAGGAAGAATCATGAGCATCCTCGCTGATAGTATCGTCAGCAGAGGATGTGAGAGGAAGATGAGCAAAGTCATCATCATTTAAAACGAGAGGAAGAGGGGCTCTAGGATCAGCATTTGGATCAACTGGGAAATCAACTAGCTGAATGAGCAGGAAGCATATCATGAGTAATCTCTCGTGTGAAGAATTGATCTTCAGAGGTAAAAGTGACAGAGCTTCCAGTGTTTAGAACAACCATGTTAGTGACTTGGCTGTTTTCTCCATATTCAGCCAGTATACTATCACTACCATTGGTAATGATTTCATGAGACTGGGGAAAGGAGATTCGCTGAGCGGCAATGTATTCAGCAATGTTGTCATCAGTGAGAACAACATCTTCACCCAAGCTGATATTAGATTCAGCTGGGGGAGTTCGCTCAGCGATTTCAGAGGAGGGATGAGCGGCGGAAGCTGAGGATAGATTTGGCTGAATGACTACTTCAGGAGGATTCTTGGAGTCTTTGTCATTGCAGTCAGCAGCGATATGTCCTTTTTCGCCACATAAATAGCATTTTCTTCCAGCCTTCTGATTTTGAATCAGAAATTCCTTGAGTTGTGAGGACAAGTCGTTGACACGCTTATTCAACTCACAAATCTCATGATTGGAAGAAGAAGTTGATGCTACTGAAGGGCCTTTTTCTTCCTGAGCCGAACAGGAAGAGTTTTGGGAACAGGGTCAAGAATGGACTTGCCCTTAGATTGAGCATTTGAGGAAGAAGGGGCATGATTATTCAGAACAACTCGCTGACCTCCTTGCTGAGGAGGTCTGACTTGTTGAATAGGTCTGGTTGCTGAGAACTATGACGACTTAGAGCAACTTGCTGACCTCCTGGCTGAGGAGGTCTAACCTGCTGAACAGGTTTTGTTTGTCGAGGGACAAAAGTTCCCTTTGGACATAGACAGAATTAGGTTGCTGATAACGAGCATCAGCAAACTTAGCTCGTCTATTCATTAAGTGCTCATGCATAACAGCCTTTCTGCCAGCAGGAGAAGTATTAGAAAAAGATGAGGGCTGAGACGCAGGGCGTTCAGCGACTGTTGAGGGAACGGAATTCTCAGCGGGTTGACTAACAGGCACAGCTTGCTGAGGGGTGCTGTAGTCATATGGGACAGCGACCTTGCTCCTTCTAAAGGGTTTCAACAATGAACCCACCATTGGGCTTAACAGTGAAAACCTTAGGAGCAAGAGGCTTGAAACCATCACTTGAAATATTCCTTCAAATGTTTGGGAAGAGGAATATTGAACACGACCCTCATTTGGCATCATGTCAATAATGGGATGGTTTGGAAAGACAGTCTTAGCAAAGCTAGCTGATGAGCTAGTTTCTGCTTGTGACGAGGAAGTGGAAGTGCTGGGTGAGGGAGACTCATCATTCAATTCAGAATGATAGTCATTCATGCCTTTAACAAAGTAGTTTTTAAGCAATTCCTCACGAAAAGTAAGAGCACTGGAAGGAATCCTCTCTTCAGCAGCAGGTCTCTCGCTGAACATATTGGTGATGACAGCAGCAGTCTCATAATCACCACCGATTATCGCTTTCATTTGAGCAGGAACATGCAAGCTGAAGATTTGGTCGTGAAACCTAGAGGCTTTAGACCAGGAGGTGACTATCTTTTCAAGGTCAGTGACCTGATTTTTCAGCTTCTCATTTGAGATTTGAAGAGTTTGGTTGAGAAGCTTTTGGGATTCAAGCTCAACATGGACATTTCTCAAATCCTTGAGCTTGTCAGTCTTATCACTTAGCTCAGCACTTACTGAGTTAAGTTTAGACTGGAGATCAGCACGAATAGATTCGACGTACTGAATATCACAAGTAAGAGATTCAAGAATTTTAGGTTTATCCTCTTCAGAGGCAGAGGAAAAAGTGCATACCTTCTTGATTGTGACATTGACCCAGTGACTGGAGCACACTTGATCTTTTGTCAGCGCCTGGTCATCAGCGAGTGCCATAAAGCAGATGGCATCAACAAAGTCCTCGCTGTCAGAAATGTCGGAATCAGCCCAGTCATGTTCTTCAGCAACAAGACCTTTGGCGGGAGTTTTGGCTTCTTCAACATCAGCCATTTTGGCACGAAGCTCATAATACTTCTTTTTGTATTCATCAGCAGACTTGACTGAAGAGGGCCTCGCTGATGATGAAGAGGGCTTCGCTGCCTGCAAAGAAGGAATAGAAACTTTGCATTCCTTTTGGTAATGGCCTTTACGACCATACCTCCAACATTCTTCTTGAGACTTGTCTACCACTGGTTTTTGGAAATGAGTCGACCTACGACCATTCCATTTTTTAGAATATCGTTTACCAGCGATAAGAGCAAAGTTCATGAAGTCCGAGAACATCTCTTGTCTCTCCTCGAAATCGAGGTCATTGACAAGATCTTGGACGTTAGGGGGGTAGAATTGCTGATGTCCATGTCAAGATGGACAGGACTAACTTCAGCAGAGACCAGGGCAAGAGGGTCATGAACATTAGAGACACTAGATAAAGAAGAAGAAGAAGTTGAAGCATATGAACCAGCATGCCTCTTAGACTCAGCTTCAGCTCTCAAAGTTTGAGCGAGGGCTCTCTCTTCAAATTGAAGAGTGCCATAGAGTGACTCTAAGTCATGCTCCTTCAGTTGCTTAGTTGTTCTAAGAATTTGCCTTAAGCCTTGCCATTTGATGGGCAAGACGTCAATGAACTTGTAGCATATTTCAAGCGTATTATGCTCTATGCCCACATTTGTCATATCATTCAAAAGGCACTTAAAGCGATTATACGTGCCATCCAGACTCTCATTAGGGAGAGAGAAGAATCCTTCATAGGCACGTTTCAGATCTATTTTCTTGGTAGCAAGAACATCTGCCGTACCATCGAATCTGGTACACAGATTATCCACACCAATTTAGAAGAAGAAAGTTTGATGACAGATTTCATTATATCATCAGGAAGGGTAGTAATAATGAGATATCTCAACCGAGCATCCAGATTGACAAGCCTACGCTCGTCATCTGTCCATTGTACTTTTGGTTTTATGAGCTCAGTGACAACTTCAGGAGCATCAGCAGTGGCTCCTGGTGTCCTGGTAACCAGAACCGGTACATATGGCCCTCTGGTTAGAATGGTCATAAAATAGGGTTCAACTCCTACGATGTGTAGGAGCATTCTCTCCTTCCAAGATCCGAAATCATTCAGTTCAGAATGATAGTCATTCATGCCTTTAACAAAGTAGTTTTTAAGCAATTTCCTCACGAGAAGTAAGAGCACTGGAAGGAATCCTCTCTTCAGCAGCAGGTCTCTCGCTGAACATATTGGTGATGACAGCAGCAGTCTCATAATCACCACCGATTATCGCTTTCATTTGAGCAGGAACATGCAAGCTGAAGATTTGGTCGTGAAACCTAGAGGCTTTAGACCAGGAGGTGACTATCTTTTCAAGGTCAGTGACCTGATTTTTCAGCTTTTCATTTGAGATTTGAAGAGTTTGGTTGAGAAGCTTTTGGGATTCAAGCTCAACATGGACATTTCTCAAATCCTTGAGCTTGTCAGTCTTATCACTTAGCTCAGCACTTACTGAGTTAAGTTTAGACTGAAGATCAGCACGAATAGATTCGACGTACTGAATATCACAAGTAAGAGATTCAAGAATGTTTTAGGTTTATCCTCTTCAGAGGCAGAGGAAAAAGTGCATACCTTCTTGATTGTGACATTGACCCACTGACTGGAGCACACTTGATCTTTTGTCAGCGCCTGGTCATCAGCGAGTGCCATAAAGCAGATGGCATCAACAAAGTCCTCGCTGTCAGAAATGTCGGAATCAGCCCAGTCATGTTCTTCAGCAACAAGACCTTTGGCGGGAGTTTTGGCTTCTTCAACATCAGCCATTTGGCACGAAGCTCATAATACTTCTTTTTGTATTCATCAGCAGGCTTGACTGAAGAGGGCCTCGCTGATGATGAAGAGGGCTTGCTGATAGTGCTGCGTCTATACTGAAGGTATGCTCATTCAAGTAGAAATGTAAAATACATTTTCCCTATGCCTGCCACCTATATTGTTAGCCAAGTACAAGTTTTAGTTAATAGCAAAGGTCCAAACTCCAAAATATAGAATATTCAAACCCTTCTCAGTTTCAACCTAGTGTTGCAAGTAAAATGTTTTTGGGTGTACCATTAGGGTGTGTTTGGTTATAGACTTATAGTAATGGCAATGAAGGAATGACTTTCTGAAAGTCCCAAGTTTGCAACGATTATGTAATTAAACAACTAATGTAAGTTACACTAAGAAAGCAAGACAAGAAAGTAAACACGTTTAATCATAAGTAGTATTAATTAAACGGTGAATACATGGTTGGTTTACAAAGAAAGAAAGAAAGAAAAATATTGTTAAGTTTTTGCACACACGAAAACTTAACAATTATACAATTCTACAATGAGAGAAAAACACACTAAGTGACTATTGTAGAATGAACCAACAACTTTGCGGCTAGGTCAAGTGATGCTTTATATAGGGGAGAGACATCACATGACAACCCAATAGATGTTGACACATGATGGTTGTCAACTATCTATTGGTGTGTAAGACTGGTCTTCAGACATCTCTGTTTGCCATCTTGTTTCTTTCCCAAAACGGCATGAAAGAGAAACACCTTAGTACGAAAATGGTACAAGGTCACATGTCTTCATCTTGATCTATCAACACGTGTCCTTGGGGACCAGCCTTCTTATCTTCATTTTCCCGCCCATATTTGACTTACAAGACATGGCGGTGAGTCATTGAACTTATCCTTTAACTCGAAGATAATGATCGCTGAGAGCTCGCTGAAGAAGCCTCTCGCTGAGTCTTTCAGCGAGTACTTGACTCAGCAAGTAATCTTCAGCGAATCCATGACTCAACACTTTCCCTCCCATAGAAGGTTTTTGCCTACCATGTGGTCGGATTATAAAATGGGCATCATACATAAGAAAAATGGGCATATCCCAAAACCCCTTGGGGGGTTGGCCAGTTACCCGCTCCACTTTATAAAATAAATCCATATTGATTGTTACGCTTATTCCCACTAACAACTCAAACACCGAATAATGAGTTACTCCTTGATAGTGGTCCCTATCATCGGAAGTAGACTTTATAATTTAGGGAAAATTTCATTACATACCCCTGTGGTTTGCCATATTATCAAGTTTCACCCCTCTTGTTTTTTCTTATCATTAGATACCCATATGGTGAATTTTGTGTCATTACATACCCCTGGTACAAACGTCCGTTTGTACCCAGCCGTCAACCCCCTCACGTGTGTTCCACGTGAGGGTATTTATGTCCACACACATCATATTTATGTATAAAACAATTTATCTTCCCCCCATTACTCTCTAGAACGGATCAAATTAGGGTTTTCCCCCAAATGGTTTTCCCCCCATTACACATTCCATCATATTTCCCCCCAAAACTTTATTTCTTCCCCCCAAAACTCTCTTTCCTCCTATCAAAATTAGGGTTTTCTGCATAACCCAATAAATTAGGGTTCACATACCATTATGGTAAACTATTGTTCGTGTGGAAATCCAGCAATCGTTCTAACCTCCTGGACCCCTAATAATCCTGGTCGAAGGTTCTATCGATGTTCAAGCAAGGTAAATAATTGTGGGTACTTTTTTTGGATCGATCCACCAATGTGTGCTAGAGCTGTGGATATAATACCTGGGTTATTGAGAGGAAAAAACAAGCTCGAAGCTACATTGCGTATTAGAGACCAACAAGTGTGGAAGCTGAAGATGTATCTAATTTGTAGTTGGGTAATGTTTTTATGTATTTTTATCTGGGTTGTATGAATGAACACCAAGTTGTAAGCTTTATGTGTAATGTTCACAAGTTGTAATATTCAGTATTTTTTTGCTTATATTCTGTCTTTTTATGTAGTTTATGAAGTTGTAAGCTTTATGTGTAATGAACACCAAGTTGTAAGCTTTATGGTTAATGAAGAAAAAGTTGTATCACTTATGTCAAATTGTTATCAGCAATATATCCAGAATTTAAGCATGAATACCAAGTATATATTTTGCCACTAAAATTTGCATTCATATACCAAAACTTGCTTATAACAAGCATCATACAAAAGAGTGGCAGTTACATACCATATTACATACCAGGATTCATAGATAGTACCATAAGATAGATAAGTCATAAGTCATACAAACCATAAGTCATAAGTCATACAATTCATAAGTCAACAATAAACAAATCACATGCCAGCAAATCTTTTGACTTTCATTTTGGGACTTGTATTTGTTCTTGGACTTGAAGCAGCCTGAAATTGACCTCCTTGAGTTTGAGTGTTTGTAACTTGACTGGTTTGGGTTGGTTGGCTTCCTTGAGCTTGAGTTGTACATGGATTAGCTCTACTTGCACTTGCCCTAGTTCTGCTTGCACTTGCTTGACTGGTTTGGGTTGGTTGAGTTCCTTGAGGTTGACTATCACCACAATATACAAAAAATAGTTAACTAAACAATTGACTTTACTAAACAATGTACATTACAGTAAGCTAAACAGTTACCTTGGTTTTTCCTTGCCTTTCTTTGACTTGTTTTGCTTACTTGAACTTGCTTCTGTTTGACCTTTGCACTTTCTTAAGTTATGTCCTTTCTGCTTACACTTGCTGCATGTCACAGTCTTGCCACATAAGATACCATTTTTTTCACATCAAGATCACAAGCAAATGGTAGCAAGCCATAATCTAAATCAGGTTGATCAGGTCTTAGATAATGATAGAACATTACCAATCTAGAATCATAACCTAATTTAGTAACAAAACGATTAAAGGAATGGATTGAAAACTTATCACTGTCTATGTAATCCACAACTGCCTCTTTCCCATTATAGTAGATCCTGTTTGGAGGTCGTGTGAAGAATCCAGCATGGTGAATTCGAATTGAAAAATAGCTTGGAAAATCCTCTGTAATGCAATCAAATAAGAAAAAAAATGGGTAAGTTGAAGAAAATACACATATTTTGTATTTTCATTGATCAAATAAAAAACCCCCAAAAAAAGTTAAAAAAATTAGGTCACTTACTATAGTTTGCATCTAGCGATCTCTGCTCTTTTTCACTGAATTTTCGAGACCTAAACATTGAATAAACACTTTCTTTAACCATTGAATCGTATTGATTGAAAGCAGAGGGGTCAAATTTAAGGTTGGGGAAAACGAAGTGGGTGTAATCGAGAGGGAAAGC
>CM067167.1:304268243-304270743 GCA_034093135.1 Erigeron breviscapus
CACGAGGTTGATTTTAGCCAAAAAATTAACGGATGTATAAAAACTGAATAACTGACAAACCACAATTTTGATTTTTGCACTTCACCCAATAATATATTTAGGTTACAAATCACAACAACTTAATATCATGTCCATAACATTATATTATATTCATAATCGTAATAAAGTATAAACATTTATTAATTATATTATAGTATAATAATATATGTAGGTTTAGGATCACAATTAATTAATAAATTTTGTTATTGTGAGAAGATATATGCTAACAATATAACTACCAAAAATATCATATTTATTTACTAATATTAATTATCTATTAATTAATATTAATATTAATTTGAATTAAAATTAAATGTAAAAAGGTAACCACTGGCTTAAACCCCAGTGGTCAGAGGTATCTTCTAAATCCACTATGTGGGCCCCGGGGGTGAGTTTACCCAAGGTCTCAGGTTCGAGTCTTGGGGTTCTCATCTCAAAGGAATTTTCCATGAGGAGGGGGTTGGGGGTCCAGAAAATCTCTGGTTAAAATTGTTTACAACACGTCTGAATCGAAACTCACTTTACAAAAAAAAATAAAAATGTAAAAAGGTAAAAATAAAAAAGTATACGATATCATCATTTTAATTAAGAACTTAATGCATTCAGTCAAATTTCATGTTTTTTTTTTTACTTAATAAACAAAAATAACCGTCATTTACCTATTTTTTACTTAATAGACACGACATTATTTATACATTCAGCCACTTAATACATTCAACACTTAATGAATAGAAAAAAAACCGGACCCTAAGTAAAAATAGAACTTTGTCTAATGGTCTACACTTATCTAATTATGAATTAAAGTTTCTTCTTTACTAAAAATGGAAGAAGTAATTTAGATTAGATTAGATAAAAGCTTATTGCATGATGCAATAGGCTCTTACACATCTTTTCTTAAAGTAAGTTTGGGTTAAATCAGAAATATTTTGCTCATTTAGAATTTAAACTCAGACATATAAGTCTCATGCTTCTTAAAGTACGTATAAGTCTCAAGTTTCTTAAAGTACTTTGTTTTCTACGAATTTGGGCCCAATACCTTTAACGGTGTGTGGTGGGATGTTAAGATGTAGACAAATCTTATTTTACTTAGGTAGAGAGGTTGCTTCCAGGTTCTACCTAAATAGTAGAAAAGGACCTTCAGCCTTCGTATGAGATGAGAAACGAACCTCTAACCTCTGTTTACAGAATCCAAAATGTTTACCACTGATCCAAACTACGCTGTTTTTATACATAACCTAGAGGTTATGCTTATCTTTTCCCATGATAATATATAATCAGGGGCTGGTTATTGTAAAATAAGTATTAAAGTAAAACAAATAAGACGAGATCTAATTAGGGGTTGGTTATTGTAAAACAAGTATTAGAGTAAAACAAATAAGACAAGATCTTGTCCTTTGGATTATGATAAAATTGATGCACTAAGATTCACGAAGCAAAGTACATATATTTATTGATGCACGATAATTTTCATGATGCACGATAATATTCAACGAAGAAAAACTTATTGTTTTATTTGTTTTACTTTAATACTTATTTTTATTTTAACCAAAACCTATATAATCATCCAATTATAAACCACTCGTTGTTAAAAGTGTAAATTTTTTAGAAAATCTTATATGGAAGGGGCTTAGATGTAATAACAAACAATAGTTAACTTGTTTTCCAATCTTCCATCCATTCTTTCTTGTCTCCAAAGTTCATTACGTGATATAAATTATTACAACAGAGTAATTATATATTCGCAAATTTTATTTTGTATCATATCGCCTGAGATAATTAATATGGTTGGCATTGGTATCCATATCAGCACCCGGTTATTGAGGAGGGTCGTGCTGACTCGGGTCCAAGATCGACATGGCAATCGGAACTTCATTCCACATCTCCAGAATTGTTTTCACTCGCTTCATGGGGGTTCTCACTTCAAGGTAATTGATTTTGCTTACGGTTTACATATATTATATTATATATATATATATATATATATATACTTTCCTTATTTTGAGAACCATTTTTTTGTAAGAACCATGAGAACTCTCAAATTATGTATTAGATCACATGTTTTTTTTGTTCATTCACATGTGAAATGATATAAAAAAGTATGTTGTAGAAGAAACTTTTTTTAAAAACCTTCAAAACAGCCTTTTGTGAACTTGTGAATGAATATGTTCACGTTTTCGTTCACATGTAAACAAATGGGTATATATAAGGTTTTGAAAAAAACTTTCTTCTGCAACATATATTTTTATAACGTTTCACATGTGAATGAACAAAAAAAAACATGTGATCCAATACATAATTTAAGAGTTCTCAAGGTTCTTACAAAAAAATGGGTTCTCAAAATAAGGGTCCCTATATATATATATATATATATATATATATATTTATATTTAGATTATATATATATATATATATATATACATGCGAGTAGTTGTTATAGTCTTATTTTCTAGGTGAAACAAAA
>CM067167.1:304275743-304383844 GCA_034093135.1 Erigeron breviscapus
GGTACAAACCACAGGGACGAAAAATGCAATTAACTCTAATTATTAATTAATGCCTTTATAGCCTAAGATTTTTCCGGGCACATAATACCATACTAGTACGTTAACTTAGACTAGCCCCTTTTTTCTTGCCGGTGGTTACATGTTTTTCTTGTCAACCTTTTGGTATCTCGACATGACTTTATGCTACTTCGAGGCATGTATGAGATTACATCAAAAACATCGCAACGGTGGCTCGGTCTTCGCTGGTTGAGAGTTTTGTTGGAATAAACATGATTCGATTGGAGTGATAAAACATCCCAGATCGTCCTGTGGAACCTGTAAGAGCATAAAGCATAAATGCTATTGATTTCGGTTTCCCATAACAAGATGATTGAGTAATAATGGGATGAATTCGGCTGATGTTATGCACGAATTGAGAGAGGAGAGGCTCACGAATTTAGTGAGGGAATTAGTGAAGTGATTTTCATTAACCTTAAATTAGGGTTAATGACTCTCTATTTATAAGGAGAGTATTTACACATTCAGCCCCTTTGGTGTTTAATGTGTGCACCATTAGTCCTCTTAGTTACAATCACCTAATGGAAAACCCTATACTACGTCTTTAAGAGTAAATACGCCCATCATATATTTTACTTAGACATAGGGATTTCAGTTATCGTCAATTATCATATCAAGAATGATAGATGATCAGTGACGGTCACACTAACGTGGTTCCAACATTCTCCCACTTGACCAAGCGATCATTTATCTATGAGTATTTAGTTAGTCCGGCCAGGATAATACTCATTTTGTTTTAAACCGAAATCATAGCCAATAAGTACAGTCGTAGAGAAGAACATCAACTCAGGACCCCCACTAGTCAAACTATGACTCAAATTTAAAACTAATAAGCAATGATCAATTGACTAAGACAAATTTTGTTATATAATGTCTATACACTATTATGAGCTCAAAGTGTAACTAATAGACAAACAAAATCTGAATAAGGAGGAAAATTTTCATTAAAGTAATAATAATGACCAATAAGTATAACATGCTATCATAATACGTCTTTTAGTAAGCCTCATCTTCGACATGTGTCCTACGAAGATTTTAGGAGGAAGACCTTCGGTCATTGGATCCACTAGCATATTATGTGTACTTATGTACTCAATACAAAGAACATTTTCCTCAATCCGTTCGCTTACAAACAGAAACTTTGTATCGAGATACAACTCAGCGCCAGTTGAACTGTTACTGTTCAAGCAAGTTACGGTAGCTGAGTTATCACAGTAAAGCTTCAATGGTCTGGTTATAAAGTTGACGATTTTGAGTCCACTGACCAGGTTCTTTAACAACATCCCATGACATGGCATTATAGATGACAATGCATGATGGACATTGTAGTCAGTTTCTATTTATGACTCCGTTAAGAGTTAGGTCTGCCAGCTAATCATAAAAGTATATTCAGAAGTAGATTTCTTATCGGAATAAGAACATCCTACTACTTCTAAGTTGTCACCTCTTCTATAAGTTAATGTGTAGTCTTTGGTCCTTAGCAGATATCGTAGAACCTTTTTAACCGCTTTCCAGTGTGCTAATTCGGGATTAGATAAGTAACTCCCAAGCATACCGACAATATAAGCGATATTTGGACGAATACAGACCTGAGCGTACATAATGCTCTTAACTACTTATAAGTAAGGTATCATCCTCATTTGCTCCCTTACTAATCTCAATGTTCGGACTATGGAAACAATCACATACGTCTCCTTTTACTACTAGAGCTATAGCGGGTGTGTAGTGTTGCATGTTATGACGTTCTAAGATGTGTTCAATATAAGCCTTTTGAGAAAGACTCTGAACATCATTACGCCTATCCCGATGTATTTCGATACCTTTTACATAAGAGGCATCACCGAGATCTTTTATGTCGACATTATGCAAAAAATAAACGCAACATATCCAAGTTGTTACTTGCAAGTATAATATCATCCACGTGCAAAACAAGGATTGTAAATTTACTCCCACTGATCTTGAGATAGGTGTATTAATCCACTTGGTTCTTTAGGAAGTCTTGTCCTTTTATGACTTCATTAAACTTAAGGTACCATTTTAATGATGCTTGCTTCAACCCGTATATGAACTTATTCAACTTGCGGACCATGTGCTTTTTACCTTCTGGAATTTCAGGTTCACATGTATCCGTCTTATTGCAAGTTTCCATTCAGGAAAGTGATCTTGACATCCATCTGATGTAACTCTAAATCATAATGAGATACGAATGTCATGACGATCCTTAAGGAATCTTTAAGAGAGACAAGAGATAAGGTCTCTTGATAATCGATTCATTCCTTTTGAGCAAAGCCCTTCGCAACTAGTTTGGCCTTATAGTGTTTAACGTTTCCATTCGGATCTAATTTGGTTTTGAAGATCCATTTGCAACCTACAGGTTTGGATTCTTCAAGAATTTCAACCAAGTCCCAAACGTCATTATGCTATATGGAATTAAGCTCTCAAATTATGGCTTCATTCCACTACTAAGTGGCCCGATCGCTATTAATGGCTTCTTAATAAGAGGTAGGATCAGTAAGCTTTCCAATGTCCTCAACTTCAGTCAAATAAGTTATGAAATCATCAAAGTTATGGCCCTGCATGACCTAGATGATCTCCTGAGTTGATTTTCAGGTTCAGTAAGGAAGATGTTTTAGCATTAGTAGTAAGATGCTTTGCTTTAGCATTATTAATAAGATGCTTTATCATTAGTAGTATCCTAATTAGGAGGGTTAGGATTCTGATAGAGAAGGTGGATCAGTGATGTTAGGAGCAGCGTTGGGTACAAGAGGCGTTATCGAAGGAGTAATAATAACCGACGAGTGGTTCCCCCCGCTTCTTGTACTTCTTGCAAATCTGAAGTTATGATTTGTCGTGCTCCCACTGATCTCTTAGTTCTTCAAGAAACGTGGCATGATGCGTGTCTATAATGCTAGTAGTGTAGGAAAGACAGTAAAACTGATAACCGATAAAGAAACATGTAAGAATTTTGGGATATAGTTTCTTTAAGTTAGGGTTATAGACATATGTTTCGGCAGAATAGCCTCATACGTTCATATATTTTAGACTCAGTTTCCTACCTGTCCAAGAGTCTTAGGGACAGATTCTTATGGAACTTTTATTGAGTATATGAACGGCTATTTTAAAGCCTCAGTCCAAAAGAAAATAGGTAAGTTAGTGTTGGCAAGCATACTTTTCACCATGTCCATTAAGGTTCTATTTCTCCTTTTAGCAACATCATATCGTTGAGGAGAACCTGCATGGTGTATTGGTTTATTATGCCATGTTCCTTTCAAAAGTTATGGAAAGGACCATGAGCTTGACCAATATCAGTATGTCTACCATAATAGTTACCTCCTCTATCTGACCTCACAACTTTTATAGATTACGATCAAGTTGGTTTAAAACCAAAGTTTTAAGATCAATAAAAGTCTCTAAGGGTTCAGACCAGATATAGGTGCATATAACGCGAATAATCGTTAATGAATGTAATAAATGATGTATGTCTTGTGATGGATGCGGGATAGGGGCCACTTAATGTCAGAGTGAATTATTTCCAACAAGTTGGAACTTTTAGTGGCTCCTTTCGTATTCCCTTTAGTCATTTCATCTTTGAGGCATTAAATACATGTTTCAAAATCACTAAGGTCAAGAGAATGTAATATTCCATCCTTTATGAGTCGTATCATGCGAATTCGTGAGATGTGGCTAAGATGTTTATGCCACAACATGGAAGAATTCTCTAATTATTTAGATGATTTTTGTCTTTGTTTTAGTTATGTCATCAATATTATGAGACAACAAAGACTGTGAGAAGTTATGATCTAGTTCTAACCTATACAGTAAACCGTCAAAGAAGCTAGGACCAAGAAATTCATTATTATGAGTAATGGTAATCTCGTTGCAACCATGAATTATTACATAACCTTCAAGGTCTAGACTAGAAAGATAGATACAAGGTTCCGAGAAATTCCCGGTACACATAAGGTATCTACTAGTCTAATACACTTTCGAATGTTTATATGTAAATCATAAGTCTTCATGGTTTCGACATATAAGAGATCAACCCTTCCAACTCTAAACTTTCTCTGGTCATTTGATAGCTTCTGGATTGTATGGAATCCTTGTATTGATTTGGTCATATGGACCATAGAACTAGAATCACTCACACATGTATTAATAGGTACATCAAACATAAAAGAATCAAATATTACAGGAAATAAGTTACCTTTCTCAGCTAGCTACTCCTTGATTTTAGGGCAATCTGGGCACAATCAGAATTTGCAGTTAGGATTGCTCGTCAAGAACTCAGTGCTAGAGGCAACAGCACCATGATTAGCCTTTTGAACTTTAATTGCAGTCTTATTACTGTTATTATCCTTCTTCTTAATGGAATTAGCAGTGGCAGTAAGGTGAACAACTTTAGGTTGGCCCAACTTAAGGCGACCATTTTCTTGCACACACATTGCGATTAGTTCACTCATCGACCATTTATCCTTCATAGCGCTATATTTAATTTTGAAGGAGTCGAAATGAGCAGGCAATGAGGTCATTAATTATAAATGCACAAGAAAACTATCAAAGACTTCCAATTTAGGACTCTTAAGCTTATGAGTCATGTCAGTCATCTTCATTATGTGTTCACAAATACTGCTATTTCCTTTGTATTTAAGCTACTTGCATACGCCTTATACATACCCTCAGATACTATGATTGATGTAGTTCCTGACCATCATTAGTGACAAGTGATTCGCCGTATCCCACTTTCTTAAAATTCGCTTTCTGAGCTGCGGAAGAGTTAGCAGTAATAGCAGTGGGTTCATTATGGCGAATGACATAGTCAAGGTCTAGCATCTCCAGAGTTAGAGGTAATTAATCCTTTCATAAAGCAAAGTTTGCATCAATAAGTGGCTTAATGCCTAAGTTAGGTACTATAGTGGAAATAAGGAGGATATTAATTTATGATACAAGCAATAGAAGATTATAATAGTAATGCCTAAAATAAGTAGGCTAATAGTAATGAAGTTATAGTGACATGATTAGCTTTCTAAGGCAAACTAAGTAATATCTATAAAATTAATGGAACTAAAGTAATACCTAAAATAAGTAGGTCTAATAATAATGTTCCTCATAATGACATAATTAGATATCTAAGGCAGACTAAGTAATGTCTCTAAACATAATGGAACTAAAGTAATGCCAAAAATACATAAGGGCCAATAATAATGTTCCAAAAAATAATGAGACTAAGATCATTATAAAAGTAATGAAGCTAGTGATAGGTAAGCCTATTGTAAACACCAAAACAATAAGCTAAAGTAAGGCTCTACTTAGACTTTACATCACCTTTGGGCAGAAGTAACTAATATCTAAGTAACACACGAGCATTAGGGTCATGCAACACAACGCTTATCTTTTGACCTTTGGGCACAAAATCAAGAATCGTGTATATTATGCATGAAAATAGTCCTTTTAGCACACAAAGCATATTAAATCACCTTTGGGCAGAATCAATATACTAAGTGTTCATTATGCAAAAGGAAAAGAACGCAACATGAGAATCACATTTGACCTTTGGGCACAAAATCAAGAATCGTGTATATTATGCATGAAAATAGTCCTTTTAGCACACAAAGCATATTAAATCACCTTTGGGCAGAATCAATATACTAAGTGTTCATTATGCAAAAGGAAAAGAACGCAACATGAGAATCACATTTGACCTTTGGGCACAAATGATAAAACCATGTACATTAGTGCGAAGCCCCCAAACATTACGGGGGTCCGGGGGCAGCGCCCCTGGAAGCGGGGTCCAAGGGGCGGCAGCCCCTGGCGGGGTCCAAGGGGCAGAGCCCCTGGCTGGGATCGAGCTGCACAAAATTTTCACCCTTAAAATCCTATGTCAAAAATGTCTTAGAAAAATTATTTTTTTGAAAATTGAGAGACAAATTTAGCCACAAAATTATAGGGTTAAATAGTAAGCACGAACTCATTCATCAGCCAAGATCATCTTCAGTATAGCAAGAACTTAAGTAATAACTCGTGATAACATAAGCACGAAGTTAGGTAATAGTTCGTGACAATGTAAGCACGAAGACATCAATAAGTCGTGATGACATAGACATGTAAACATCATGTAAGTCGTAAACACGTAAGCACGAAGATGTCATAAATTCGTGATGATGTCAGTACGAAGGAGTCATAAACTCGTGATGACGTAAGCACGAGGTTGTCAGTAACTCGTGTATGAAATTAAGCTGAAGTTCGTGATGACGTAAGCGCGAAGATGACATAAGCGCGAAGATGATGTAAGCGCGAATATAAGCAGAAATCATGATGACGTCAGCACGAACATGACGTCAACGCGAAGTGGGCTTTAGTCCGTGATGACGAACTCGTGATGACGTCAGCACGAATTTTTTATTCTGCAAATTTTAATTTCGCGAAATTCATCAAATTCGAACCAAATCATGATTGATCGTTTATAACACGGCTCTGATACCACATGTTGGAATAAACATGATTCGATTCGAGTGATAAAACATCTCAGATCGTCCTGTGGAACCTGTAAGAGCATAAAGCATAAATGCTATTGATTTCGGGTTCCCATAACAAGATGATTGAGTAATAATGGGATGAATTCGGCTGATGTTATGCACGAATTGAGAGAGGAGAGGCTCACGAATTTAGTGAGGGAATTAGTGAAGTGATTTTCATTAACCTTAAATTAGGGTTAATGACTCTCTATTTATAAGGAGAGTATTTACACATTCAGCCCCTTTGGTGTTTAATGTGTGCACCATTAGTCCTCTTAGTTACAATCACCTAATGAGAAACCCTATACTACGTCTTTAAGAGTAAATACGCCCATCATATATTTACTTAGACATAGGGATTTCAGTTATCGTCAATTATCATATCATGAATGATAAACGATCAGTGACGGTCACTCACAATTGTTCACCACAAATTTTCACCACAAATTTTCACCACAAATTTTCACCACAAATTTTCACCACAAATTTTCACCACAAATTTTCACCACAAATTTTCACCACAAATTTTCACCACAAATTTTCACCACAAATTTTCACCACAAATTTTCACCACAAATTTTCACCACAAATTTTCACCACAAATTTTCACCACAAATTTTCACCACAAATTTTCACCACAAATTTTCACCACAAATTTTCACCACAAATTTTCACCACAAATTTTCACCACAAATTTTCACCACAAATTTTCACCACAAATTTTCACCACAAATTTTCACCACAAATTTTCACCACAAATTTTCACCACAAATTTTCACCACAAATTTTCACCACAAATTTTCACCACAAATTTTCACCACAAATTTTCACCACAAATTTTCACCACAAATTTTCACCACAAATTTTCACCACAAATTTTCACCACAAATTTTCACCACAAATTTTCACCACAAATTTTCACCACAAATTTTCACCACAAATTTTCACCACAAATTTTCACCACAAATTTTCACCACAAATTTTCACCACAAATTTTCACCACAAATTTTCACCACAAATTTTCACCACAAATTTTCACCACAAATTTTCACCACAAATTTTCACCACAAATTTTCACCACAAATTTTCACCACAAATTTTCACCACAAATTTTCACCACAAATTTTCACCACAAATTTTCACCACAAATTTTCACCACAAATTTTCACCACAAATTTTCACCACAAATTTTCACCACAAATTTTCACCACAAATTTTCACCACAAATTTTCACCACAAATTTTCACCACAAATTTTCACCACAAATTTTCACCACAAATTTTCACCACAAATTTTCACCACAAATTTTCACCACAAATTTTCACCACAAATTTTCACCACAAATTTGGGATCGAGCTGCCACAAATTTTCACCACAAATTTTCACCCTTAAAATCCTATGTCAAAAATGTCTTAGAAAAATTATTTTTTTGAAAATTGAGAGAGGAGAGGCTCACGAATTTAGTGAGGGAATTAGTGAAGTGATTTTCATTAACCTTAAATTAGGGTTAATGACTCTCTATTTATAAGGAGAGTATTTACACATTCAGCCCCTTTGGTGTTTAATGTGTGCACCATTAGTCCTCTTAGTTACAATCACCTAATGGGAAACCCTATACTACGTCTTTAAGAGTAAATACGCCCATCATATATTTACTTAGACATAGGGATTTCAGTTATCGTCAATTATCATATCAGGAATGATAGATGATCAGTGACGGTCACACTAACGTGGTTCCAACAAGTTTTTCTCGTGTCTTGTTCTTACAGTTAATGCCTCGGAAAGGGTTTAGAGTAGTTGCTTTGTTTATCTCTAGATTAACTGACATTGTAATTGTAATTGTTGGGGACTAATGCCTTGCTAGTTGTCTTTATAATAAAATTTTGCCGTCGTAAAAAAAAAAGAAAAAAACTAGCCCCTTTTTTTGATGTATGAGATTTGCTTTGTGCTTCACAGGTGTTAGCATCTCAAACAGGACTACAAATTCCCATTGTTAACAATTCACACATCTTTCAAAGATGCGGAATGTCATCATCTGCTTCATCAAAGTCTAATGCAGACAAAACTTCCGAACATTGGCGAAGCCAAGATTTTGAAGGTATGCTTTGTGGGGTTTCCAATTAACTTCGGAGTAAAATAATATATAAAAATAGTATTAGAAATATAAAGTTTTATAGATATTGTGGGGTAGCCACGGGCCACGGCCCTTGGCCACCATGTAGCTCCGTTACTGCTTCCGAATGTGAGGAGGGAACGAGCCGATTTACCTTTTAGGATATCCGGTTTAAAAATTCAGAGTATTTCTCTAACAGATTATTAGTAATTAGATTTGTTGTTTTCATTCGTTCACGAACACAAACGAACGAACATGAACAAGTCATTATGTTCGTTAATCTGTTCGTGAACCGTTCGTTAAGTTAAACGAACGAACATGAACAAGGTCCCGTTCGTGTTCGTTCGGTTCGTTTACAACCCTACCTACTGTACTCAACATTTAAATGAGTTTTGTTATACTTTATTTTACACCAAAACTAAGTTTCAATCAACTATTTTTTCAGGAGAAAAAATCAAGAAAAGAAATATAGATTGATTAAACATACCTTGATTTTCACTTCCATGGGATAGAACCCTAATTCCAAAGCACCAGCAACAACATATTGTTGTTGTTTTCCTTTCCATCTCGATCGATCAAATTAATAAAATCTTTGAAGTTTGGGTTTCACGTAGGACCGTAAGTGTATATATGTCTCTTTTAAAATATATATCGATCAACCTTAGCAATGCCATATAAGTTAAACTTTCTTAAGGAATTCTATGTTAACTAAATTTATAATTTAATTTTTTTTTCAAAGTAACGAAGTAACCAGATTAGTTGGCTGACCAGCAACCTGTAAGCCTGAATACCAGCCTCAAAGCAACCAAAACAGTCCAAACAGCAGCCCTGAGAGCAACAAAACAAAACACTGAATTCAGCAACTCGTAACCATGAAACGGGCTTGGGAATAAAAGCTTACTTATTGTATTCTGGACGCCCAAACAAACAGGTTTTCGTACCTTTTCCAGATTGTGCAAGACTATATAACGAACAACAATGTAGGTCCGCGTAGTTAAGTAATCGTAGCCATAACGTTTGTCAAAAGTAACCATCAAACACGAATTAGTTCAAAAAGCTGATTACTGAAATTTTAAGAAAACCAAAAAATAACCATCAAACCTTTACTTTCAATTCCAAAAAAAATCTACCTTTTCTTTGAAGCTCTCACAAGGGGCATGAACCCCCCACTTTGAAGCTTCTCTCAGCAGCTTCACACATTGCTCTTTCACTGCCTTCCTTTATTCCAGTAAAAAACAATCTTCTTAAGCCTTTAGCCCATTGAATCAACAACATACTCAATCATATTTCCATACCACATGCCAATATACTCTTAGCAGCCCATCACTCCAACCCCCACAAACATTCTGCCATATGTTAAAGTACCCATTATTTATGTAAAATTTCATACATCTAATTCCAAATTTTCACCCATACTCAAAGTACCAGAATTCCTTTTCCAAATTCCATATATACAAACAAATAAAGTAAGCACTTACATAATTAGCAGGATGGTACCCTCTTAGTCTTTAAGCACTTTAAGTAAAACAATCCCAAACAACCCCTACATCAAACAGACCAATAAGGCTTGGAGCAACTACATTTATAATTAATAGCCAACAACATGTTCACAAGTCAAATCTTTTACTACTAAATCAGACCAGGCCATCACCCCTAAAATCATTAATCTGGATGTATGTATGTTTAGGAAAAATGGCCACATACATCTTACATATAAATATACTTTCATAATACCAGAATTTGTTCATAATACCTTCATTAATTTTCGCCCATACCTTTTATTCTTGATTATACAAATCTGCCTCACCAAATTTGTTCATAATACCTTCATTAATTTTCGCCCATACCTTTTATTCTTCATTAACTTTCCTGCACAACTAATTGAGTTTATAAACTAATTTAAGTTTACCTACCTTACATGCCTAAATTAAGTTTACATACCTTTTATTGCATATTAATCATCTTCAAAACATGAACCATCTGCAAAATACATCTAAATTAAAACATACTCAGATATAAGTTAGATGAAAGATTTAACAACACACAAAAAACAGTTGTAGATCTAAACCAAATAAGAAACGAAAAGATTAAAGATTTCTGAAACTATAGATTAAACCCCCAAATGTACAATGGAAACATACCTAATGATATTTATAAAAACCAAACCTTGTTCTTCCTGGATTCATCGAAGAGAGTCTTTGGCCAGTGAAGATAAAATCCTACAAACATGTAACATGATACATATAATCAATAAAAAGCATGAAACCTAAACTAATAAACTAATCACACACAAAACACATGTTACATTTTCGATAAAGCACCCATACATGTTTCAATATTGAAATACGAATCAGCATACTTAGCTCGAAAAAGATAAGAAGAGCATCTGATTGGAGAGTGAGAGATGGAGATTTGGGTTTAATTTTGAATTGTGGAATGAAAAGAAGTGATTCATTGATGGAAAAGATTTAGTGTATGGGAGAAGTTAGTGTCTTCTCTCTCTTCAGCCACATAGAGAGGATATACTCCTTATTCAAAAATTAAAAACCCCGCCCAATTATTCTTTCTCTCTATCTGTCCCGCTCATTCCCTGTTACCTCTCTCTTCATATTATTATATATTAAATACATATATATACATATATAAGTACAGTATAACACACACATAACATAAGCTATTGTGTGTATAATCCGATGTGTCATGCCTAATCAATTGACAAATCGGATTTTGTGAGATCATCCTCCATGCTCCTTTAGTAGGAGAGGGAGATTGAAGTTAAAAGGTGAAACGACTCAACTCAATTTAGACCCAAAAGTATGAACATGAAAAGGAAAGAAACACAATTTAGTGGAATTATACTTAGAAAAATACGGCCAATTTTCGCGAAAAATCAAAATGTTTCAAATCAAGAAAAGACACTTGGAATGTTCTTAAAATGATGTAAATAGACTACTATGCGAGTTTCAGGACCCGAAAAGATCAAACGAAGCCTCGGTAAAAACTTGTGAAAAATTACAGAAGAGCACGACTCTTGTTTCTGAAAGAGCCGTCCTCAAAGGCCGTCCCTGGAAACAAAGGCCGTCCTCCTGCAGCTTCGTACTTTGACACTTTAATCAACTTTCGACCCCTTTTTCTCAATACGGAGTTTCGTACAACTGATAAACAACTTCATTTTGACATAAAAGACATAACACAACATTTCCAAAAGTCTTTATACCATCCGTTGCTACAAACCAAGTTTACAAGACTAAACGGGTCATTTACCCAAGTTGTCAAACCTCCAAAATCACCACATTCATTTAGTTACAAAGACTATGACACCAACTGAAAATTTGCAGAAATAGAAGTAACAAATCTTTACCAAAAACACTTCAAATGTACCAAGAGCCATTAGTCCAAAGGGGGCTACTACGGGTTCTAGCTTCAATACCATTTTACCGCAATTAGCTAACTTTTCCAATTTCCAAATTCAACTTTAATCTTCAAAGTACACAATCTTGTTTCCAACTTCGGGGACAACCTATAAAAAGGGTAAACAACTAAAAAGTAAGCAAAGCTTAGTGAATAATCTTGCATACGTTTATACACACGAAGGAGGGCAACGCACAAAGGACTATTACATGTAGCCTATGGCATCGTCGTACCATATCTACATGCTCACCTTTGTACTTTAACGCGTTACATGGATCCATATAAGCAATATCAACTCAATCAATATCACGTATTTGGGGTTCTTAGGCCTCATTCACGAGAGGTTCTTAGGCCTCATACACAAGGGGTTCTTAGGCCCCATTAATCACATATCAAGAGGTTCTTAGGCCTCATACACATATCAAGAGGTTCTTAGGCCTCGGAGGTTCTTAGGCCTCATAATCACAATGCCCCAAATTGGGCTTAACGCCAAATCAATTACCACACACGGAATCCACCATCATATGGTAATTGACCCAAGGCATATATAAAAGTATGCAAGAATACTCACCTCCTTCGCGACCCAATCAATCAAATCAAGATAACCGCAAGAACACAATTAATAAGCTTTTAACCTATCAAGTCAAGTTCATAACACACAAAAGGTCATCCATCACAATCAAGGCTATCAAACATAGCCAAGCACTAACCATTCACTAGCATTCTTTTACCCAATTCAAACTCATATTATCTTTGAGTTGGCTCATTTCTAAATCTCATTTTACTTTTACAAAAACATGGTCATAACTCATTTTAATACTTAAAATCACTATTTCATTATCTCATCAATATGACTAAACAACATTTTACTCAAAATCATCTTATTATGTTATTGAGTTGCATTTCTTTTTCAAAAGTTCACTTGACAACTCTATTCATCACTTTCATCATAATATAATTTGACTAGTAATAATCATCATTTTCTCAAAATCAATCTTTTCATATCAATACATATATTCTTAGTTAAATTTATTATGCAACTCAACTAACAAACTAGGTTATATAAAAATTTGGGGAAAAACTATACACAATTCAATTTCTAGCAAAATCCCCAAATTTGGTTACTCCAAGAACCCTAATTCCTATGAACAATTAAAACTAGGGTTAGAAGGATAATTACCTCAATGATTCAAGAACAACTATCAAGGATTTAAGCCCCAATTTCTTCTCTTTTTCCCTTATGTGTGTCGACACACACACTTGCACCACACGCAAATTCTTCCCAATTTAAATTTCTCACAATGATATGGTTGCCATGATTTCAAGTGAAATATTCTTAGGTAATTGAAAGATTAAATTTTGTATGAAATAGAATTGAATAGAAGATTAGAGAAGAAGAGGATGATAAGTGGAAGGATGAATCATAAGTTGGGAGGGTGGCTGGCACTTCCTATGGATGCCACGCCCCATATCAAATTTTGAGGGAAAATATATCCGCTATCCGCTAAAGTTCCAACTAAATAAATCCCGTAGATCAATTTTAAATACTAGGAAATTATTTTAATGGTAAAACTATAATAATAATTCTTTTATTTTACTTTTTAAAATTTGGGATGTTACAACTCTCCCCCACTTGGAACGGATCACGTCCTCGTGATCCAAGCCACATTTAACGACGACAATATTTAGAATCATTTCTTTAAATTTCCCGTTAACCCTTCGACATTTTTCCATGCTTTCATAGCACTTTGCACCACCGTACAATTTTGATTTACATTCTCCTTAAATGTTTCTTCACAAGGCCAATGCTCCTCGACATTGTCGTATTTTAATTCGTTTAGAAGTTCGATTTCTTTTAAAAGTACACATGATACCTAGGTGACATAATACTTCCCAGAACGAGAAACGTGAAGGATAGAATAAATTTCCGGAAGTTCTTCGGCAAATTCTCACGACTAGTAACCCTATTGACTCGAGCATTTATGCTGGAAGAACCGTTAAACCAAGTTCTAGCTTCCTAGCGTGCAAAATCGTAAAACGCTTCTCCATGAAAAGACTCTTCATATTAGTCAATCACCAAAATTTGAACTCGATAAGTCCTTCTCTTATATCCGCATAAGATTCTCGTTGATCTTAACCCACTTTAAGTCGTCATCTTATCATCTCCATCACTTCAGGTATCTTCATCACGGTATCCATGCTACACTTCTCTTGATAACCCACTTATCCTCAACTCAACATTTTCTATCGAACAATATTTGTATGGAGGAAATCTGAATACTAGCATAATAGCCATTGCTATACGGGATCCCATTAAGGAAAAATGCAAATTCTACGTTCCGTCAAAGATCAACTTTTCACGTTCATAACATGTCTTTAATAATTTTGGATGATTCTTTCACATGACCATCCACCTTAGGGTAATATGCAGTGCTTAAAATCAGCTTGTCCATTTCTTATTGACCCTCACTTTAAAAGCATGAAGCGAAACGCGTATATCTACCAGAAACATTAAAGATGGAAACTCCACGCCTTGCTACTACTTTCTCAACATAATTGTTGACTAAAATTTCCGGAAGTTCTTCGGCAAATTCTCACGACTAGTAACCCTATTGACTCGAGCATTTATGCTGGAAGAACCGTTAAACCAAGTTCTAGCTTCCTAGCGTGCAAAATCGTAAAACGCTTCTCCATGAAAAGACTCTTCATATTAGTCAATCACCAAAATTTGAACTCGATAAGTCCTTCTCTTATATCCGCATAAGATTCTCGTTGATCTTAACCCACTTTAAGTCGTCATCTTATCATCTCCATCACTTCAGGTATCTTCATCCAACGTTTAGCAACAACCCAATAAAATCATATTGGTCTATGGGCGTCTTTAGCAATTTTTGTAAAAAAAGTCCATCATGATATGCTCCTATTTCAACTTAAAAGTTTCCAATATTGACATTTCCCATAAAGTTTTTGATGCAAGGCTTTCATTTGTGCGCAAGTGAGGCAACCTTTAACGTATCTCACCATCTGTCGCTTCATTTCGGTCACCAATAATCTCTCTTTAGATCTTGACACCTCTTTGTCATACCGGCGAAAGAAGTATTCGGATTTCAAAGAGTTTATATTTTCCTTGATTTGCTAGGAAAAAGAATTCTAAGCTCTATTATGACGCAAGGTAAGATTGCAAAATTCTTCAAAAAGATCTTTAACGTGACCTTGACTACTCATTTGCTTAGGATCGCGTAGCTAAGTCTACTCTTGAGCCTCATCTATAAAATTTCATGGATGTAATCTCTCGAGATTCGATAAAATTTTGTGACGGTTGTTGAGATTTCATTGATCGTTAAGAAAAGGAAAGTGCTTGTGACTCATGATCGAAAACTAGAGATAAACTTGTCACTATAGAGGTAAAAACATCAAAATTTTAAGGTAAAAACAACTCGATGAATTCTAAATTGTGAATGGAACGATTCTTCTTGATTTCTTTTAGTACTTCATTCAACTTCTTATTCTCTTCTCCAAGCTCACTTACATTCTTTCTAATTAATTCGGTCAACGGTGAGACTTTCTTCAAAAAGCTGAAGGTAAAACGACATTTATCACCCATCAACTACGGAACTTCTAATCTATATTGATCTTGTAGGTTGTCTCCACTTCGTCACTGCATTAATCCAAGCCGAATAATCCTCATTCCCTCTTTTGGGTAATCACACGATCAAGATATTTGCACCTCTCCAATTCAGACTGCTCATCTAAAGAATTGACGTGAAACTTTTCCTTTTATAGTATTTCTCAAGCCTTACGTAAAAAGAACTTCGTGACCGAATTGACTTTTAGAATAAACATAAAGTTGTAAAAGAAAACAATTACAGACTTAATACATAACAAAAACAATTGCGATTCGTAAGACCCACGAAAATTGCAAAATCATTGATAAAATCGAAGACATTAACTATGAATTCAAAGTGCTTGCAACGAGTATAGATAGCATTTTTAGGAACATCTTCATCGCGTGCTTTAAGTTGATGATTAATGAGACCGAAATCCATCTTTAAATAATGCAAAACTGCTCCCAAGTGATCGAGTAGGACATCAAATCTTGACAACAGGTACACATCTTCGATTGTTACTTTATCGAGCTCACGAATAGATAAACACATACGCATAATGCCATCTTTGATTTCATCAAAAAGGAATTATACCTCTTAGGTATAGCTAGATCGAATAAATTCATGAAAAGGAGACATTGAGACAATCACGAACAACAAGAATATTCTCCCTAGAACGTGGTTTCCTTTCGGCGTCGATGATCCAAACACATAAGACTTGACTGCCATATAACGATTATCAAGACGCACGAGCGAAAAAAAAGAAGTATTCGGATTTCAAAGAGTTTATATTTTCCTTGATTTGCTAGGAAAAAGAATTCTAAGCTCTATTATGACGCAAGGTAAGATTGCAAAATTCTTCAAAAAGATCTTTAACGTGACCTTGACTACTCATTTGCTTAGGATCGCGTAGCTAAGTCTACTCTTGAGCCTCATCTATAAAATTTCATGGATGTAATCTCTCGAGATTCGATAAAATTTTGTGACGGTTGTTGAGATTTCATTGATCGTTAAGAAAAGGAAAGTGCTTGTGACTCATGATCGAAAACTAGAGATAAACTTGTCACTATAGAGGTAAAAACATCAAAATTTTAAGGTAAAAACAACTCGATGAATTCTAAATTATGAATGGAACGATTCTTCTTGATTTCTTTTAGTACTTCATTCAACTTCTTATTCTCTTCTCCAAGCTCACTTACATTCTTTCTAATTAATTCGGTCAACGGTGAGACTTTCTTCAAAAAGCTGAAGGTAAAACGACATTTATCACCCATCAACTACGGAACTTCTAATCTATATTGATCTTGTAGGTTGTCTCCACTTCGTCACTGCATTAATCCAAGCCGAATAATCCTCATTCCCTCTTTTGGGTAATCACACGATCAAGATATTTGCACCTCTCCAATTCAGACTGCTCATCTAAAGAATTGACGTGAAACTTTTCCTTTTATAGTATTTCTCAAGCCTTACGTAAAAAGAACTTCGTGACCGAATTGACTTTTAGAATAAACATAAGTGGTGTTACTAATAGCATCAAATCAGTAATAAAAGAAATCCATAAGATTGCCCAACATAAAGCAACCATAACATAGTCATTACAATAGTTCCATAAAGGAAATCATTAACATTAAGTCTATGCGAAGTTATTGGGTAAACTAAAGCCATCTTGATCATCTACCCATCTCTCGCCAAAGCTTCACACGACATCTCACTGCTTAACCTGAGGGGTGTCAACACATAAGAAGAAACAAGTGTTAGCTATAAAGCTAAGTAAGATAACACCAGGTTTAAGCAAAACATTTCATCCATTAAACACGTCACTTTAAAACATTACGTCTTTTGATTTAGGCATTTATATCACCACATAACGTATCCATATCACATATAAGCATAGAGTCTATGACCCTAAGTGTGCCTAATCAATTTCGTCATTTCATCTCATCTCATTAGGTTGTGACTAGGTCACCGTTAAGTTGTAACCGAAGTTACCGTTAAGGAAAGACAATGTCGATCCATGAGTAGCACGTTATGTTCATAACATTAGGTGGGTCATCAGGCCACCCGAACTACTCGCCACATATGACTTGTTGCAAGGAGCCACCCGAGCAACCATTTTAACGTACCCTCCCACATACGGGCACTACGTACTCTCCCACATGCGAGCACGACGTACTCTCCCACATACGAGCACGGTTTATACGTACCTATTACCACAGCCAGGCACGGGTTATGCATAACACTCATCATCTAATTAGCTCGAGCATTTACCACGTTTAGTTTAGGTTTCCACATTAATCCTAAACTAATCCACATCTATCATCTTTTCACGTTAGGGCCCTTAAAACGTGCACGTGTCATGGCAACCTAAAAAGGTCTAGTGTTCTAGATGAACAAGCCACATATACATGCACATATCAACATTACAACACGTCATTAACCACCGTTCATTATATCATATCACATCATATCATATCGTTAAGCATATCATCATCATTGCATATCATATCATAACCATGTGTACGGGGAAGCATTTTAGGCATAAACATCGTCATCATTAATCCCCGAGTACCTCCCATATCAACCCAACCACATATGAGTTATACATTACCGTTTTGGAGGTTATAGTTTACAAACCATTTTCGTTGCACCCTCAGCGTGACAAAAGTAGTGTATCTTACCTGATAGTAGTATGTGCGCGCAAACAAAAGCTAACAGTGCTTAATAGTAATCCCCGACACCTATCGTTCATTAACATATGAAATATAAGTCATTTGGGACCTTAAATGGACTTTAAAAACAAACTTAGTTTTGTTCTTACGAACTTAACTGCTTTCTGATAACAAACGAACTTAATCTTCGTTTCCAAACGAATTAATCTTCGTTTCCAAAACGAATTTAGCCAACGGATTTAACAAACGAAATTAGTCTTCTTTTAAACGAAAATAGCTTCAAACGAACTTAGACTTCACTCAAACGAATTTATACTTCAAACGAACTTAAACTTCGTTTTGTCAAACGAACTTAGATTTCCAGAAAACGAATTTAGTCATCAGAAAACGAATTTAAGCTTCAGGAACGAACTTAGATTTCCAGAAAACGAATTTAGTCATCAGAAAACGAATTTAAGCTTCAGGAACGAATTTAAACCTATCTTCGTCCAGAATTCATAAAACGGCTTTAATCTTCATTTTTCCAGAAATCGATCGACTTAGGCTTCACCCAAAACATGTTTTTGACATAATTGAACATCTCTTGATCATAAAGATCGATTATAAACTCGTTTAACACCATTATGAACATCAATTTGACCAAAACACATAATAAACCCTAATTCTTTCAAAACTTCTTTTAAAATCAGATTTGATTCAAATAGAAACATCTTTAGATCTGAAATATAGCCAACGAATCATTGATTACCTGTAGCAAATGATGGCCGATTGATTTCCAATATAAAACACTCAATTTATTGACCAAAAACTTGAAGATTTGCTAAAGAAATCAATTAAGGAATTGAAGGAACTTTTATATTTGTTTTAATTATGATTAATGGCTGCAAAATTAACCTAGATTAGGCTAATCCCATGCCAAACCCGTTTTTAACTTTTCAACTTTAGCAAAATTGGTCCCTGGACTTCATATTGACTTTATTTCGCTTAAAAACACCTATTGGGGATACATATAACACACTAAAGCACTTTCGCACACTACAAAGGCCTTTTACACATCATTAAGTCTACTTTATTGTCACTCATTAAAGATAATTAAATCTCACATATAGGGCACATAAACATATAACACACATTTTACCACATAACATATCACGGACTTAGAATTTGACCTAACGACGTTAGTCAACATATACGATTAAGTTTTGGGATGTTACAATTACCTCCCCTTAAGAGGATTCCGTCCCCGGAATCACTTCAGCATCAAAAAGGTGGGGATAGGTCTCCCGCATTACGGACTCGGTCTCCCACGTCATACTTTCGCCGTGATTGTGTTTCCACTTAATGAGAACTAGATCAATAGTCTTTCGTCGTAACTTCTTTTGTTTCCTTCCCATTATAGCAACAGGTTCATCAACAATCTGCCTGTTGGGATTTATACTTACGTCCTCGAGTGGAATAACATCTGCTTCGTTTGCATAGCATTTACGTAGATAACACACATGAAATGTGTTGTGAATCGCGTGTAGTTCTGGAGGTAATTCCAGTTGAAATGCCTGTTCATTAACCTTCTTGATGATCTTAAAAGGTCCAATGAATCTAGGGCTTAACTTTCCACGTTTGCCAAATCGTAACACACCTTTCCAAGGCGACACCTTGAGTAAAACCATTTCACCTTCTTTAAAATCAAACGGCCTCCTTTTCTTATCAGCATATGACTTTTGCCTTTCACGAGCAACACGCAAGGCTTCCTTTGCAACATTAACTTTATCGGCCGTAATTTGTACTACTTCGGGTCCAGCAAATTGCTTTTCCCCCGGGCTCCAACCAACAACTAGGAGTCCGACACTTTCTACCATATAACATCTCATACGGTGGCATTCCAATGCTCGCATGATAACTATTGTTATACGCAAACTCAATAAGAGGTAGGTGTTTATCCCACGAACCACCATAATCCATCACACAAGCTCTGAGCATATCTTCGAGCGTTTGAATGGTCCTTTCACTTTGCCCATCGGTCTGCGGATGATAGGCTGTGCTCAAACGAACTTGAGTACCAAATTCCCGTTAAAAACTCTTCCAAAAGTTGGAAACGAATCGAGCATCACGATCTGACACAATCGATATCGGAACACCATGTTTAGAAACCACTTCATCAATATACAACGTAGCGAAATTTTCCATAGGAGCATTCTCACGAACTGGGAGGAAATGGGCACTCTTCGTTAATTGATCGACAATAACCCATCATATCGTGACCACGAGGCGTTCTTGGAAGCTTGGTTATAAAATCCATCGTAATACGATCCCATTTCCACTCAGGGATCTCGAGTTGCTGAAACTTCCCGTAAGGCTTTTGATGTTCAGCTTTCACCTTCGCACACGTCAAACATTTCTGTACGTACATCATTACATCGTTCTTAATACTGGGCCACCAATAAATAGGCTTCAAATCTGCATGCATCTTTGTGGCACCAGGGTGTACAGAATACTTAGTCTTGTGAGCTTCGTCCATCACTAACTCACGATTGCCTCCATATAGAGGAACCCATATTCTACCTTTGTAAGTTCGAAGACCGCGACTATTTTCTTCCATTTCAAGTCTATTTTTCTTCTTTTTCCCAATAGACTCCTCTTTCACATTCTCCTCCTTCAACGCTTCAATTTGAGCTAATCGAATCGGTTCCAGTAAATTCGACTCAATCTTTGTAATCATCGCACATAATCTACTCTTCGCATATCCTTTGCGGCTTAAGGCATCAGCAACCACATTAGCTTTGCCTGGGTGATATTTAATTTCACAATCGTAATCCTTTAATAACTCCATCCACCGCCGTTGTCTAACATTCATGTCCTTCTGAGTAAACACGTACTGTAAGCTCTTATGATCCGTGTATAGGGTACACTTTGTACCATACAGATAATGTCGCCACAATTTCAGAGCAAAAACAACAGCAGCCAGCTCAAGGTCATGAGTAGGATAGCTCCGCTCATGAGGCTTCAGCTGTCGAGAGGCGTAAGCGATAACTTTGTCTCGTTGCATTAATACACACCCTAACCCCGTGATGGATGCGTCACTATAGACCACTAAATCATCGGTTCCTTCGGGTAAAGCTAGAACCGGAGCTTCACACAACTTCTTTTTCAACGTCGTGAAGGCTTTCTCTTGAGCATCGATCCACACAAACTTCACACCTTTCTTCGTTAATTCAGTCATTGACTTGGCAATGCGCGAGAAATCTTGAATAAAACGTCGATAATAGCCAGCCAAACCGAGAAAACTCTTAATTTCAGTAGGAGACTTAGGCTGCTCCCACTTCGACACCGCTTCTATCTTCGAAGGATCTACCTTTATACCATCAGAGGAGACGACATGGCCGAGGAAATGAACTTCCTTTAGCCAGAACTCGCACTTGGAGAACTTAGCATATAGCTTTTTCTCTCTGAGGACTTGAAGGACAGCTCTCAAATGCTCTCTATGTTCCTCTTCCGACTTTGAATACACAAGGATGTCGTCGATAAAAACAATAACGAAATGATCCAAAAAAGGTCGACAGACACGGTTCATTAAATCCATGAACTTCGCTGGAGCATTTGTCAAACCGAATGGCATGACAAGGAACTCATAGTGACCATAACGAGTTCGGAACGCTGTTTTGGCTACACTTTCTTCTTCAACCTTTAATTGATGATAGCCAGACCGTAAGTCAATCTTTGAAAACAGGAAGCACCTTGAAGTTGATCGAACAAATCATCAATGCGAGGGAGTGGATATTTATTCTTCACCGTTCTTTTATTCAGCTCGCGATAATCGATACACATGCGCATGGATCCGTCTTTCTTCTTTACGAAAAGGATAGGAGCACCCCATGGAGAGGAACTCGGACGAATGAAACCTTTATCTAAAAGTTCCTGAATTTGAGTCATCAGCTCCTTCATCTCTGTCGGAGCTAATCGATACGGAGCTTTGGCTACCGGAGTAGCACCAGGAATAAGGTCGATAGAAAACTCAACCTCACGGTCAGGAGGAAGACCTGGAAGATCTTCAGGGAAAACATCTGGAAACTCGGAAACAACTTCAACATCAGAAACTGTAGGCTTCGCGATACGAGAATCAATTACATAAGCTAAGAAATGTGACTTAGTTTGCCGTATACAACGAAGAGCTTCCATCATAGAGATCACCTTAACAATTCCCGGCTTCTTGTCACCATAAACACAAACACCTTTACCGTCAGGAGTAGCGATACGGACTATCTTCTTCGAACATAAGACGACAGCATCATTTTTAGACATCCAGTCCATACCGAGAACAACATCAAAACTAGGAATGGTAGTTGGTAACAAATTAGCAGTAAACGACCGACCCTCTATCTCTAACGGACAATCAGAATAACCTTCCCGAATAATAGACGTTGCACCATTAGCCACTTCTACTTCTATAGGGCACCGTAAAGGACTAGTAGTCATGTCTAACTTAGGAGCAAACAGAGTAGACACAAAAGATTTGTTTGCACCAGAATCAAATAACACATTAGCGGTTTTGAGTTAACAATAAGGGTAGCAGTAACTACCTGATCGTCGTCTTTTGCCTCCTCGGCCGTCATCTGGAAAGCACGGGCTTTGGCTTTGGAAGCTTCCGCTTTCTTTCCCTCATCTTTCTTCATTTGGGGACAATCGGCAATACGGTGCTTTGAATCTCCACATTTATAACATCTTGCTTTATCAGTGCATTCATCAAAAGTATGACCCTGTGCTCCACACCTATTGCACCTGCGGGTCTTAGCAGAATACTGACCAGAATGAAAAGCCTTGCAGCTAGAACACCATTTTCCATCCTTGTCTGTCTTTCCCTTGTCAGAGGATGAAGATCCCTTGAACTTCTTTCCAAAACGATTTGATCCACCAAACCTCCTCTTATTGCCAGACTTCTTCTCATCATCTTTCTTTTCCACTTTCTTATCCGCAGCAAAATCATCATCAAGCTTTTTAGACTCTTTGATAGCTTCAGTTAGAGTCTTATGCTGCCTGCATATACCTCGATAACTCGGAGGCAAACCATCAACATAGCAAGCAACTTGATCTGCATCAGTTCGGAATAAGTGACCTACGAACTTCATCTTCTCCATAAAGGAACGAGCATAATCATTGATTTTACCCACTTCAGCCGTCAAAGCACGAAACTCTTTTTCCATTTTGCGCTGCTCATGAACTCCAATATACTCTTCAATAAATTTCTGTCTGAAGTTAGCCCACGTAATAGCAGATACCATAGTTGGAGTCATCGAAATGGTAATGCTCTTCCACCAGTCCCGAGCACCTTCTTTCAACATCCTACTAGCACACAACACTTTCTTATCCCCGGGACAATCACAAGCTTCAAAAACCATCTCAGTATCATCAAGCCATTCCATACAGTCTACTGCGTTAAGTGTTCCATTGAATTTCTGAGCTCCACACTTCTGGAAACTTTCGAACTTAAATCGAGGAGCTTGAACTACATTAGGAGGAGCCACATCAACATTAACAGGGGGAACGACAACATTATCCACTGGTGGCTCAGTGTGGTGAGATGGCACTGAGTAGTTTCCATCAGTTCCTTCAGCATTCTCAGCAAGAGCGTTGTTCAGTTGCTCTTGAGTCTGTGCTAACTGGGCTTGGAGAGTCAGCACAAGATTGTACAGTTCAGCTGCATTAGGGATTTGCTCCACCACTGCTTCGTTAACTCTAGGCGGATTGCCGGGAGGTGGAGGCATAGGACCTAATGGGCTTGGCTGATTGACTTGCTGGGGGTTTCCTCGATTTCTATTCGCATTGGCTGCAACAGCAGCAGCATTGGCAGCATTACTAGCACCGGCACCTGGATGGACAGGTGGGGTAATGCTTGCAGTAACTCCATCGCGTCGTGAGTTGCCTTGACGAGTGTTAACCATCTTTCCTCCACTGAAAGATAGAGTCGATAAGCGCAAAGATAAGGCTAAAACATACTTCGTATCGTAAACATCTCATAAGCCCTATCACACTCGCACTCGTCCCAACCCATCCTATATCATCTTACGTTAAAGCTAAGGCATCCTACAAATACCTAGCATGCGCATCTTAAGTTTAAGTCCAAACCCTACGGTCAATAGGCCTTGGTTCACTTAAACTACTTCTCTGATACCAACTTGTAACACCCATTTCGTAAAAATATGGATTTCCAAAAATTTTCGCCTAACGGCGTTAATAGAGCGGAAACAGTTTATGAAAAACCTCAACCAATGAAAACAGTTGAGAAACATAAGTGGTGTTACTAATAGCATCAAATCAGTAATAAAAGAAATCCATAAGATTGCCCAACATAAAGCAACCATAACATAGTCATTACAATAGTTCCATAAAGGAAATCATTAACATTAAGTCTATGCGAAGTTATTGGGTAAACTAAAGCCATCTTGATCATCTACCCATCTCTCGCCAAAGCTTCACACGACATCTCACTGCTTAACCTGAGGGGTGTCAATACATAAGAAGAAACAAGTGTTAGCTATAAAGCTAAGTAAGATAACACCAGGTTTAAGCAAAACATTTCATCCATTAAACACGTCACTTTAAAACATTACGTCTTTTGATTTAGGCATTTATATCACCACATAACGTATCCATATCACATATAAGCATAGAGTCTATGACCCTAAGTGTGCCTAATCAATTTCGTCATTTCATCTCATCTCATTAGGTTGTGACTAGGTCACCGTTAAGTTGTAACCGAAGTTACCGTTAAGGAAAGACAATGTCGATCCATGAGTAGCACGTTATGTTCATAACATTAGGTGGGTCATCAGGCCACCCGAACTACTCGCCACATATGACTTGTTGCAAGGAGCCACCCGAGCAACCATTTTAAACGTACCCTCCCACATACGGGCACTACGTACTCTCCCACATGCGAGCACGACGTACTCTCCCACATACGAGCACGGTTTATACGTACCTATTACCACAGCCAGGCACGGGTTATGCATAACACTCATCATCTAATTAGCTCGAGCATTTACCACGTTTAGTTTAGGTTTCCACATTAATCCTAAACTAATCCACATCTATCATCTTTTCACGTTAGGGCCCTTAAAACGTGCACGTGTCATGGCAACCTAAAAAGGTCTAGTGTTCTAGATGAACAAGCCACATATACATGCACATATCAACATTACAACACGTCATTAACCACCGTTCATTATATCATATCACATCATATCATATCGTTAAGCATATCATCATCATTGCATATCATATCATAACCATGTGTACGGGGAAGCATTTTAGGCATAAACATCGTCATCATTAATCCCCGAGTACCTCCCATATCAACCCAACCACATATGAGTTATACATTACCGTTTTGGAGGTTATAGTTTACAAACCATTTTCGTTGCACCCTCAGCGTGACAAAAGTAGTGTATCTTACCTGATAGTAGTATGTGCGCGCAAACAAAAGCTAACAGTGCTTAATAGTAATCCCCGACACCTATCGTTCATTAACATATGAAATATAAGTCATTTGGGACCTTAAATGGACTTTAAAAACAAACTTAGTTTTGTTCTTACGAACTTAACTGCTTTCTGATAACAAACGAACTTAATCTTCGTTTCCAAAACGAATTTAGCCAACGGATTTAACAAACGAAATTAGTCTTCTTTTAAACGAAAATAGCTTCAAACGAACTTAGACTTCACTCAAACGAATTTATACTTCAAACGAACTTAAACTTCGTTTTGTCAAACGAACTTAGATTTCCAGAAAACGAATTTAGTCATCAGAAAACGAATTTAAGCTTCAGGAACGAATTTAAACCTATCTTCGTCCAGAATTCATAAAACGGCTTTAATCTTCATTTTTCCAGAAATCGATCGACTTAGGCTTCACCCAAAACATGTTTTTGACATAATTGAACATCTCTTGATCATAAAGATCGATTATAAACTCGTTTAACACCATTATGAACATCAATTTGACCAAAACACATAATAAACCCTAATTCTTTCAAACTTCTTTTAAAATCAGATTTGATTCAAATAGAAACATCTTTAGATCTGAAATATAGCCAACGAATCATTGATTACCTGTAGCAAATGATGGCCGATTGATTTCCAATATAAAACACTCAATTTATTGACCAAAAACTTGAAGATTTGCTAAAGAAATCAATTAAGGAATTGAAGGAACTTTTGTATTTGTTTTAATTATGATTAATGGCTGCAAAATTAACCTAGATTAGGCTAATCCCATGCCAAACCCGTTTTTAACTTTTCAACTTTAGCAAAATTGGTCCCTGGACTTCATATTGACTTTATTTCGCTTAAAAACACCTATTGGGGATACATATAACACACTAAAGCACTTTCGCACACTACAAAGGCCTTTTACACATCATTAAGTCTACTTTATTGTCACTCATTAAAGATAATTAAATCTCACATATAGGGCACATAAACATATAAACACACTAAAGCACTTTCGCACACTACAAAGGCCTTTTACACATCATTAAGTCTACTTTATTGTCACTCATTAAAGATAATTAAATCTCACATATAGGGCACATAAACATATAAACACACATTTTACCACATAACATATCACGGACTTAGAATTTGACCTAACGACGTTAGTCAACATATACGATTAAGTTTTGGGATGTTACAATCGTCATAATAGAGGTCTTTTAACATGCACTTTATACTAACATGTAACATGCATCCATCACACAAACTACCAATTTAAACACTTTACTACGCAATTACTTTCCATTGCCATACCGCGTATGGTCTTTCACCACAATCATGACGCCACGGGTCTCACTACCTAATGGTCTTTCACCAACTAATACGATGCCATGAGCCTCACTACCCAATGGTCTTACACCAAATAATACAATGCCATGGGTATCACTACCCAATGGTCTTTCACTAACTAACATCACAACTCATTCACATACATTCAACATTCCCCGTATATTCAACATACTTTTTCTTTATAAGCGACAATCCATCTGTTAAACTCACAAATCATTTCAAAACTTCACTTTTACGACCTCGTAACCGATTATTCAAGCAAAACTTATGCTCTATCACATTCACATATCAACAAGCAAATACACATTCACATACATTCCACGTTTACCATGTATTTATCATTCCCATTTCTTTACATTAATCACATGGCATATTAAACTCAGATATCAATTCCAAATTTTCAATCTTTATTGCTCAACAAACCATTTAGTCATGAAAAACCTTCCTATCAAACCTATACATCAACAAGCAAAGATATAAAATAAATCACATTGCCAAGCAAGGTCTCCAACCTATGGTTTCATATTAACATATCTCAATATTTAGCGGGCTTAACTTGAGCTATTAAAATATGTGATCATAATAATGCTGCAGTCATTATTATGATTACTTATTATAACACCTCAAGTGAAATTCGCTAAATACTTCCATATGTCACTAGAAACCAAACTATACACATAAGGTCAAGTCACGTCTATGGTTTAAGTCTAGGTATCCTTGTAATCATAAAATACCTAAATCCCTTAAACCACGGCTCTGATACCACTTGAAACGACTCAACTCAATTTAGACCCAAAAGTATGAACATGAAAAGGAAAGAAACACAATTTAGTGGAATTATACTTAGAAAAATACGGCCAATTTTCGCGAAAAATCAAAATGTTTCAAATCAAGAAAAGACACTTGGAATGTTTCTTTATAAGCGACAATCCATCTGTTAAACTCACAAATCATTTCAAAACTTCACTTTTACGACCTCGTAACCGATTATTCAAGCAAAACTTATGCTCTATCACATTCACATATCAACAAGCAAATACACATTCACATACATTCCACGTTTACCATGTATTTATCATTCCCATTTCTTTACATTAATCACATGGCATATTAAACTCAGATATCAATTCCAAATTTTCAATCTTTATTGCTCAACAAACCATTTAGTCATGAAAAACCTTCCTATCAAACCTATACATCAACAAGCAAATCATTCACATACATTCAACATTCCCCGTATATTCAACATACTTTTTCTTTATAAGCGACAATCCATCTGTTAAACTCACAAATCATTTCAAAACTTCACTTTTACGACCTCGTAACCGATTATTCAAGCAAAACTTATGCTCTATCACATTCACATATCAACAAGCAAAGATATAAAATAAATCACATTGCCAAGCAAGGTCTCCAACCTATGGTTTCATATTAACATATCTCAATATTTAGCGGGCTTAACTTGAGCTATTAAAATATGTGATCATAATAATGCTGCAGTCATTATTATGATTACTTATTATAACACCTCAAGTGAAATTCGCTAAATACTTCCATATGTCACTAGAAACCAAACTATACACATAAGGTCAAGTCACGTCTATGGTTTAAGTCTAGGTATCCTTGTAATCATAAAATACCTAAATCCCTTAAACCACGGCTCTGATACCACTTGAAACGACTCAACTCAATTTAGACCCAAAAGTATGAACATGAAAAGGAAAGAAACACAATTTAGTGGAATTATACTTAGAAAAATACGGCCAATTTTCGCGAAAAATCAAAATGTTTCAAATCAAGAAAAGACACTTGGAATGTTCTTAAAATGATGTAAATAGACTACTATGCGAGTTTCAGGACCCGAAAAGATCAAACGAAGCCTCGGTAAAAACTTGTGAAAAATTATAGAAGAGCACGACTCTTGTTTCTGCAAGAGCCGTCCCTGGAAACAAAGGCCGTCCTCCTGCAGCTTCGTACTTTGACACTTTAATCAACTTTCGACCCCTTTTTCTCAATACCGAGTTTCGTACAACTGATAAACAACTTCATTTTGACATAAAAGACATAACACAACATTTCCAAAAGTCTTTATACCATCCGTTGCTACAAACCATTTAGTCATGAAAAACCTTCCTATCAAACCTATACATCAACAAGCAAAGATATAAAATAAATCACATTGCCAACAAGAGGTTCTTAGGACTCATACACAAGGAGTTCTTAGGCCCCATCGATCACATATCAAGAGGTTCTTAGGCCTCATACACAATGGGTTCTTAGGCCCCATCAATCACATCAAGAGGTTCTTAGGCCCCATTAATCACAAAGAGGTTCTTAGGACTCATACACAAGGAGTTCTTAGGCCCCATCAATCACATATCAAGAGGTTCTTAGGCCTCATACACAAGGGGTTCTTAGGCCCCATCGATCACATATCAAGAGGTTCTTAGGCCTCATTCACGAGAGGTTCTTAGGCCTCATACACAAGGGGTTCTTAGGCCCCATTAATCACATATCAAGAGGTTCTTAGGCCTCGGAGGTTCTTAGGCCTCATACACAAGGAGTTCTTAGGCCCCATCAATCACATATCAAGAGGTTCTTAGGCCTCATACACAATGGGTTCTTAGGCCCCATCGATCACATATCAAGAGGTTCTTAGGACTCATACACAAGGGGTTCTTAGGCCCCATCAATCACATATCAAGAGGTTCTTAGGCCTCATACACAAGGGGTTCTTAGGCCCCATCAATCACATATCAAGAGGTTCTTAGGCCTCATACACAATGGGTTCTTAGGCCCCATTAATCACACAAGAGGTTCTTAGGCCCCATTATCACATATCAAGAGGTTCTTAGGACTCATACACAAGGAGTTCTTAGGCCCCATCAATCACATATCAAGAGGTTCTTAGGCCTCATACACAAGGGGTTCTTAGGCCCCATCAATCACATATCAAGAGGTTCTTAGGCCTCATACACAAGGGGTTCTTAGGCCCCATCAATCACATATCAAGAGGTTCTTAGGCCTCATACACAAGGGGTTCTTAGGCCCCATTCACGAGAGGTTCTTAGGCCTCATACACAAGGGGTTCTTAGGCCCCATTAATCACATATCAAGAGGTTCTTAGGCCTCGCAAGGGTTCTTAGGCCCCGTTAATCACATATCAAGAGGTTCTTAGGCCTCATACACAAGGGGTTCTTAGGCCCCATTAATCACATGGCATATTAAACTCAGATATCAATTCCAAATTTTCAATCTTTATTGCTCAACAAACCATTTAGTCATGAAAAACCTTCCTATCAAACCTATACATCAACAAGCAAAGATATAAAATAAATCACATTGCCAAGCAAGGTCTCCAACCTATGGTTTCATATTAACATATCTCAATATTTAGCGGGCTTAACTTGAGCTATTAAAATATGTGATCATAATAATGCTGCAGTCATTATTATGATTACTTATTATAACACCTCAAGTGAAATTCGCTAAATACTTCCATATGTCACTAGAAACCAAACTATACACATAAGGTCAAGTCACGTCTATGGTTTAAGTCTAGGTATCCTTGTAATCATAAAATACCTAAATCCCTTAAACCACGGCTCTGATACCACTTGAAACGACTCAACTCAATTTAGACCCAAAAGTATGAACATGAAAAGGAAAGAAACACAATTTAGTGGAATTATACTTAGAAAAATACGGCCAATTTTCGCGAAAAATCAAAATGTTTCAAATCAAGAAAAGACACTTGGAATGTTCTTAAAATGATGTAAATAGACTACTATGCGAGTTTCAGGACCCGAAAAGATCAAACGAAGCCTCGGTAAAAACTTGTGAAAAATTATAGAAGAGCACGACTCTTGTTTCTGCAAGAGCCGTCCCTGGAAACAAAGGCCGTCCTCCTGCAGCTTTGTACTTTGACACTTTAATCAACTTTCGACCCCTTTTTCTCAATACCGAGTTTCGTACAACTGATAAACAACTTCATTTTGACATAAAAGACATAACACAACATTTCCAAAAGTCTTTATACCATCCGTTGCTACAAACCAAGTTTACAAGACTAAACGGGTCATTTACCCAAGTTGTCAAACCTCCAAAATCACCACATTCATTTAGTTACAAAGACTATGACACCAACTGAAAATTTGCAGAAATAGAAGTAACAAATCTTTACCAAAAACACTTCAAATGTACCAAGAGCCATTAGTCCAAAGGGGGCTACTACGGGGTCTAGCTTCAATACCATTTTACCGCAATTAGCTAACTTTTCCAATTTCCAAATTCAACTTTAATCTTCAAAGTACACAATCTTGTTTCCAACTTCCGGGACAACCTATAAAAAGGGTAAACAACTGAAAAGTAAGCAAAGCTTAGTGAATAATCTTGCATACGTTTATACACACGAAGGAGGGCAACGCACAAAGGACTATTACATGTAGCCTATGACACCGTCGTACCATATCTACATGCTCACCTTTGTACTTTAACGTGTTACATGGATCCATATAAGCAATATCAACTCAATCAATATCACGTATTTGGGGTTCTTAGGCCCCATTCACGAGAGGTTCTTAGGCCTCATACACAAGGGGTTCTTAGGCCCCATTAATCACATATCAAGAGGTTCTTAGGCCTCGGAGGTTCTTAGGTGTAAAGTCCCTCACACGATGGTTTAACCCACGAGTGTAAAATAACAAGTCATGTATGCACTAGATTGGACTAGTATTACTTTAAATACAAATGCAAGAATATAAATAAAGTAATAAAGACTTAAAGCAATATTTAAACAAGTAAATAAATGATGGAACACAAATGTAATTTTCAAGTGTATTTTATTTATTGATGATAAACAAAATACAAGATTGTTGCGGAACCTAGATATTACAAGTATGTAACTATCTAAACAATCTTTGAATTACAAGTGATCTATACTTGCTAAATAATCTCCTTGGATCGATATACTTAAAGGTGTGAAGTTTAACTATTATGATCGAGAGTATTTTAGCAAGTTCACCAAATTGCAAAAGTAATTTGTACGAGGTATGTGACTTTGTATTTATAGGCAAATAAATTCAACAGTGAATTTATTATGCCGTACAAATATGGTTGCATGCATTTAAGGCAACTACTTTAATTCCTTAAATGCATTGGTTAAAGTACAAGGATAAAGTCATATTGATGTGACTTGTTATCCTTTTAACCAACCACCTTTACACACGTATTGTACTTTTATCAATAGACAAATGGGTTATCCGGGTAAAAGCGTGTAAAGGCATAAAGTCAATTCCTCGTAATCAGTGTTCAGACTTGTAAGGTCTAGAACACTGATAAAGCTCCAGTCAGGAGATCTGGTAAGACTGTCAGTGGGCTCCACTGCTTGTCAGTCTTCTATCTTCAAACTTCAGTCTTTGACTTCAGTGAGAATGTCTTCAGTAGAAACGATCTTGACTGGAGTGAAGTCCAGTGAGCTAATCTGGTGGAATCCAGATTCCTATACAAGTAAACAGCTCACTGGTCTTCTATTATTTCTGGACAAATCTTCAGTGCCGCTCCAGTCTTCAAGTCTGGTGTGGGTCCAGTAAAACTGGACCTAACAAATTCCCCCTATTTGTTCAGAAATAATGCAAGGTTTTTCAAGCTTCTATCTATACAATTGTATGCTTGAAAAAAAAACTTGAATTTGACTAAGTCTAAAAATTTAAGTTGCTGGAAAATACTTTATAGATCATCAGTGTTCCAGTATTTAATCTTTTAGTTCTAACTTAGACTTAATCTGATTACTTACTTGTGAATCAAAATATGTAACTATATTTACAGCCATCAACAGAAAATAAGTTACAATTTTGGGAAATAAATACAATACAAGTAAGTAATTAAAAAGTCAGGCCCTTCTCTTTGAAGTTTGTCCTTGTGCATCTTCAGTGGCCTTTCTTTTTGGTGAAGGTGAAGCTTCTGGAGAGCGCATACCCAAAACAGTTTCCATTTGTTGCTTCCTCTTCCAGACCTTCTCAATCCTTTTCAAAAATGATTTGACATCTGGGGATATATCAGATTTCCCCCTGAATGTCAAGCCAATCTCCTTCAGTCCAGTCCATCCAAAAGCTTGGACTGAAGTGTTCTTCCTTTCATCCACGAAGTTACCTTCCCTGGTCAACTTCACTTGGAATTTAGATATGCCCTCATGATTTTCAGCAATCTTGATCTCAGCATCAATGATCTTTCTGACATCAGCCCTGAAGTTCATCATTTCTTCATACTTGGCTTTTTGCCTTGCTATCTGGATCATGTCTTCAGTTTCCCTTGACACCTTTACTTGTTCAAGAGCTCTTTGAATTTCAGCCTTATTGATTTTCTTGGAAATGTCCAAAGGAATGAAGGTACTGAGATCTGCGTCTCTGGCGGCCTTGGTTTGTCTGGCAGGTGCCTTGGGCAAACCTTTAATCTTCCTTCTATACTCATTCTCCAGAGCCGCAACATTCTTCCTAACCTGTTTCTGGAGGTTTACCAACTCCTCCTTTCTCTGAGCAATAAGATCCAGTATGCTTACCCCATACGTTTCAGAATCATACATCTGTTCCTCTTGTGCATACAAGGATCGAATATGAACATCATCCAAAACATCCAGACACTGATGAACTCTGGGATCCTCCTTCATCTTTTTATATACATCAATATGAATTCCCAGTCTTCCAGCATTGTAAGAATCCAGAGTCCCATGACTGGCTATTTCCATCTTATGAGCAAGCAGATCATCCTTTTGATTTTTCTTCCAGATTTCAATCATGATGCATTCTTGCTCCAATCTCTTAGACTTGGCTTCATCAGCAGATGCAAATTTCTCAACTTCTTCAATTTCACCTCCAGACACCACGTGCTTTCTTCTGACCTTTTTCAGTGTGGTTGGGATGTCTGGGAAGGCTTCAAATTGTGGCTCACTGGCATCAGTACCAGCAGCTTCTTCTTCCTGCACAATGGCTTCAGTGCCAAGTGCTTCTTGTGCACTCGCATCAGTACCAGTCACCTTTTCAACTTCACTTGGAATTTAGATATGCCCTCATGATTTTCAGCAATCTTGATCTCAGCATCAATGATCTTTCTGACATCAGCCCTGAAGTTCATCATTTCTTCATACTTGGCTTTTTGCCTTGCTATCTGGATCATGTCTTCAGTTTCCCTTGACACCTTTACTTGTTCAAGAGCTCTTTGAATTTCAGCCTTATTGATTTTCTTGGAAATGTCCAAAGGAATGAAGGTACTGAGATCTGCGTCTCTGGCGGCCTTGGTTTGTCTGGCAGGTGCCTTGGGCAAACCTTTAATCTTCCTTCTATACTCATTCTCCAGAGCCGCAACATTCTTCCTAACCTGTTTCTGGAGGTTTACCAACTCCTCCTTTCTCTGAGCAATAAGATCCAGTATGCTTACCCCATACGTTTCAGAATCATACATCTGTTCCTCTTGTGCATACAAGGATCGAATATGAACATCATCCAAAACATCCAGACACTGATGAACTCTGGGATCCTCCTTCATCTTTTTATATACATCAATATGAATTCCCAGTCTTCCAGCATTGTAAGAATCCAGAGTCCCATGACTGGCTATTTCCATCTTATGAGCAAGCAGATCATCCTTTTGATTTTTCTTCCAGATTTCAATCATGATGCATTCTTGCTCCAATCTCTTAGACTTGGCTTCATCAGCAGATGCAAATTTCTCAACTTCTTCAATTTCACCTCCAGACACCACGTGCTTTCTTCTGACCTTTTTCAGTGTGGTTGGGATGTCTGGGAAGGCTTCAAATTGTGGCTCACTGGCATCAGTACCAGCAGCTTCTTCTTCCTGCACAATGGCTTCAGTGCCAAGTGCTTCTTGTGCACTCGCATCAGTACCAGCACCTTCTTCTTCCTGCACAATGGCTTCAGTGCCAAGTGCTTCTTGTGCACTGGCATCAGTACCAGCAGCTTCTTCTTCCTGCACAATGGCTTCAGTGCCAAGTGCTTCTTGTGCACTCGCATCAGTACCAGTCACCTTTTCAACTTCACTTGCCTTTTCAATATTGGCCAAGGCTTCCTTTTTCAGAATTAACCCTTCAGCATCAGACTTTTCCCCCTTGGAATTATCTCCAGTCTTAGACTCGAGATGATTCCATATCTTTCCAAGTGTATGTCTGTCAGAGGACCCAAAGGTTCTTCCTGCCACTGGAGAGGTAATGTTCACTGTATTTCTGAGGGCCAACACTTCCTTCTTAATAATTTCAAGTTCTTGAGGCAAGTGTTTGGGCAACTCACCTTCAATCATCCTTACCAGCTGAGGTAACAACCCATCTTGTAAACTTCTAAAGACTGACCCAGAAATCTCTGCAGTAATTTCTTTTAACATATCTGCCCTCAACTTTCTGGCAACTTCATCACTGATACTGCTTACAATAGAGTTCTGGTCAAGGGTTGGCCTACTCTCAACATTACTTATCCTGGTGGTTAACTTCTGAACCTCTTCTGTCAGACCTGCCAGTGGTTGAGCAATTTCGGCCTTTACTGCAGTCTGAACAGAATTTACCAGCTTCTCTTCTAATCCCTGGACTGCCACTCTAATGCTCTCAGAATTGTTGTTAGTGGCCAGTACCAGTTCATTCAGTTTTTCAAATACTATCTTCTCATTTCCAGCAAATAGGTTCATTTCTGATGCAAGATTATTCGATAAAAGAGATTTAAAGTCAGAAACAACCTGAGAAGAAGACTGGAGTGATCTCTCCAGGTCCGCCACCTTAGTCAAAAGGCCTTGGACCTCGGTTGAAGAAGAAGTGGAGAGACCACTTGGAGGTGCCAGTTCAGAAGCCATCCTGGTCACCAAAGGTACTTGTGCCTGGACACCTTCAGTGAAAGTTTTAGATGTTACAACAGTGGAGTCCAGCACACGGTGTTCAGGAAATTCAGTGGAGCTTCAAGTGGTGGTGGTTGATCGGATGAAATCTGGAGAGTACTTGGTGAAATAATTGAACTGGTTTGCGGATTTGAAAGTGGTGGTGGTTCAGTCAAAGATTCTGGTGGTGGTGGCATTTCAGTAGAGACAAGTGGTGGGGTGACTGAAGCAATAACAGAAGTAACAACATTTTCTACTTCATCACCCAGAAAATTCATATTGACATCAAACATATTACCTTCAGATATTGGGGAATCTACCTCATCCCAATCTGGAGCCGTCCCAACTGTCTGATCATCCACTTCTCTATTTAAATCCAACTGAGCATCTTGCTCACCAATCACCTGTTCATTATCCTGTACAACATTTTCCTTCTGCTCAACGTTTTGTACTTGCTCAACAATAAGAGACCCATCTTCATTCATGATATCACCAGCCGAAGAATGAGAGACTGGAATCACTAGAGGTGAGGCTCCAGTAACACTAGTTTGTTCAAGAGAGGCTACTTATATGTTTTCCCTTAAGACATCTCCAGACTCCTGTTGGGAGGAATCTGGATGGCTCGATTCGGCTCTATTAGGATTGACCTGAACTCCATCCTTCCTAAGACGTCTGGAAGTTCTTGGTCGAGTGAGGAGTTCTTGAGGTACAACAATTTCAGTCTGCTGAGAGTCAGGAGCCACCTGGGTTACTGGTGGCACTATTTCAGCATTGAGGACTCCAAAGGGTCCTTCACCAATTTGGTTCCCACCTGGAGCCTCTTCTGGCTCATCTGGTGATGATGCGTCGGGTGCATCATTTCTAAAATGGTTTAGCATATTTACAGGAATTTCGACCTCACCAGCTCTTGATTTTAATGAAGTCAACTCCCTCAGAAAGTCACACACAGAAAAATGGTTTGTATCGTAATCATACTGATCACCTAGAGCTCTTTGAAAAACAAGTGACAGAAAACAAATATATGGAATATGAGGTTTTCTACCTTTCACTTTTAGACGCTCAACAAGGTCATCGAAGAAAATCTGAGCAAAGTCGACCCTGTATCCAAACCATAGGCAGTAAGCAATCTGGAGTTGCATTTGATTTATCTGGTCCAACCCTCCAGAGCTGCCACCCAAACACTCAACAAGATGAGTGAAGAAGTATCTCCATGAGTCTGTAAGCTTGCTCATGTAGATGGTGCCTTTTCTTGATAACTGGCCATGCTCATCCAGTATATCAGTATGTCCCATCAGTCTACACACATCCCTGTAATTTAGACCAGTAGGGAGAGTAATGGCCATCTTATTTTCAGCCAAATAATTCAACTGAAGAATATCTCTAAGAGAGTCAGCAGTGAGAGTTAAGGCCCTGGTGCCTTGTTGCAATGTGTAGTTGATGGATTGAGTATTTTCAACATACACAGCAGTGTATTAAAATTCACATAAGTAATCGTGATACATTTTTCCGGGATTGAGAGTAAGAGCACCGTAGAGTGGACAACTGAGGAAAAAGGCATTCAGTCGTCCAATGAGAGAGTGGGAGCATGAGTGGTGCTAGAGAGTCTAGCCATCCAATTATTCATATTTATTCTGATCGCCTTTGCCTCTAAAGTAATATGAGGTGCCTTTTCTTGATAACTGGCCATGCTCATCCAGTATATCAGTATGTCCCATCAGTCTACACACATCCCTGTAATTTAGACCAGTAGGGAGAGTAATGGCCATCTTATTTTCAGCCAAATAATTCAACTGAAGAATATCTCTAAGAGAGTCAGCAGTGAGAGTTAAGGCCCTGGTGCCTTGTTGCAATGTGTAGTTGATGGATTGAGTATTTTCAACATACACAGCAGTGTATTAAAATTCACATAAGTAATCGTGATACATTTTTCCGGGATTGAGAGTAAGAGCACCGTAGAGTGGACAACTGAGGAAAAAGGCATTCAGTCGTCCAATGAGAGAAGTGGGAGCATGAGTGGTGCTAGAGAGTCTAGCCATCCAATTATTCATATTTATTCTGATCGCCTTTGCCTCTAAAGTAATATGAGGTGCCTTTTCTATGGTGGCAACGGGAGCATATTCAGCAGCGAGAAGATTTTTGGCAGAAGTTGTTTGTCGAGGGGCCATTTTATTTGGTAGATAGATGATATGAAACTGAAAATTTAGGGTTTATGAAGATTTTATGAAGTAAATATGAGAGAGATTGATGATTGGAAATTGAATGAAAAATGGAGTAAATGAAGGAATTTGAAGAATTGGGAGTAAATGATTTTCGAAGTAAATGAAAATAAAAGTGAATGTGGGTATTTATATAGGAGAGAGAGTGTGGAACTCAAACGGTTATTTTTGAATTTATCAAATGTAATTTTGATCGGATTTTGAAATCCGCATTAAATACATCACATCACACATAAATGTGTGACGGTTTACAGCCCACAAACATTACCCACTTGTACCTTTTGTCTTCCCAAGGTAAAAAGTTCCATCATTAGGTTTGAAAAATTACATGCCACGTAGGATAATAAGATAAATATCTTTTCAAAGAGTTTGCATACGTGGCACGCACAAAGATCAAGTATTAAAATATTATGACTGACATACCATGACTCATTTCAGTGCATCTGGAGGTTGACTAGACACTCCAGTATCACTGGTGGATTAGGCCAGTGATGCATGCACTGATGGTACATTGGAGGGACACTCCAGTAAAGTACCAACGAAAACCATTTGAAAGAGACTGGAAACCTCAAACATGCACATCAACTAATACAGACAAGTGAGAGGGACACATTTACAAGGAGACCGAAGTTACCTCAAACATGCACATCATCCTATCCAGTGAGAGGGACACATTTACAAGGTGCCAGAGATATTTTCCAGAAAATTCTTCCAGTGAGAATAAATTCCCCCTGAGATTAAAAACATTTAAGGACAAAAATATATGGTCTGAGTCTTCCCCCCGGAATGTTGATCCAAAAATCTATTAATGCAAAGATATTACACAAAGGCGTTCGATATCTAAGCAGTCATAGATGTATAAATCTTTAAATCAAGGATCCCTGATAGTACACAAAGGCGTTCGATATCTAAGCAGTCATAGATGTATAAATCTTTAAATCAAGGATCCCTGATAGTACACAAAGGCGTTCGATATCTAAGCAGTCATAGATGTATAAATCTTTAAATCAAGTATCCCTGATAGTACACAAAGGCGTTCAATACCAAGGTTCCAGATTTAAGGGTTTAACATTCCCAACTCACCAACAAGATATTCAAATGTTTTTACATCCAGTAGTTTAGTAAAAATGTCAGCGAGTTGTTTGTCAGTGGGAATAAAATGGAGTTCAATGTTACCTTTCATAATATTGTCACGAATGAAGTGATACATGAGATCGGTGTGCTTTGTCTTTGAGTGCATGACTGGATTGTTTGAGATAGCAATGGCACTGGTATTATCACAAAATATAGGAGTTTTCGAATATTTAATACCATAATCAAGCAACTGGTTCTTCATCCAGAGTATCTGAGCATAACAACTGGCTGCAGACACGTATTCAGCTTCAGCAGTGGACAATGAAACTGAAGTTTGCTTCTTACTGGTCCAGCTGACCAGTTTGCCACCAAGGAAATGACATCCACCAGTAGTGGATTTCCTGTCTATCTTACAACCTGCATGATCTGAATCTGAATAACCCATTAGATCCATGCCTGAGCCTTAGGGATACCAAAGACCCAAACTGGGGACACCCTTAAGGTATTTTAGTATGCGCTTTACAGCAAGCATATGAGATTCGTTTGGATTAGACTGATATCTGGCACATAAACATGTTGAAAACATTATGTCTGGTCTACTGGCAGTTAAATACATCAGTGAACCAATCATGCCTCTATAGACAGTGATGTTCACTGGTTTTCCATCAGGATCTGAGTCCAGTGTCAGTGGTGCAGAAATTGGAGTGGGTTTTGATGGTGAAGAGTTCATATCATATTTCTTTAAAAGATCTCTAACATATTTTTCCTGATTAATAAAAATATCATCTTTGGTTTGTTTAATCTGGAGTCCTAGAAAATATGTTAATTCACCCATTAAACTCATTTCATATTCAGAGGACATGATTTTAGAAAATTTCCTGCACATGTTTTCATCAGTAGACCCAAAAATAATATCATCAACATAAATTTGTACCAACAGAATATTACCTTTTTCACGAAGAATAAATAAGGTATTGTCAATTGCACCTTTTTTAAAACCATTTTTCAATAAGTGTCTAGTCAGAGTATCATACCAGGCAAGTGGGGCTTGTCTGAGACCATAAAGTGCTTTGTCCAGACGATATACCCAGTGAGGATGCTTTTCATCAACGAAACCTGGTGGTTGTCTGACATACACTTCTTCTTCTAACTTTCCATTCAAAAAGGCACTCTTTACATCCATCTGGTAGACCTTGAATTGATGATGAGCAGCGAATGCTAAGAATATTCTGATCGCTTCAAGTCTAGCCACTGGAGCAAATGATTCATCAAAATCAACATCTGACTGGCAGTACCCTTGTGCTACCAGTCTGGCCTTATTTCTGATTACGTGGCCATCTTCATCTACCTTGTTCCTGAAGACCCATCTTGTTCCAATTGGTTCTTTCTTGCCAACTGGGAAAGGGACCAGGTACCAAACCTTGTTCCTTTCAAACTGGTGAAGCTCTTCTTGCATAGCAGTCACCCAGCTTGGATCTTCCATAGCCTCGTCAATCTTCTTTGGTTCAATCAGTGATAAGAAACTGACATATAAGCATTGATCACTGGAGGCTCTTCTGGTCTGAACCCCTCTACTGGAGTCACCTATGATCTGATCGATAGGATGAGCTTTTGTCCACCTAGAGTATTGACCAGGATTGTTACTGACAACAATATCAGTGCATGAGTTCAATTGAGTTTCAGGATGAGGATCCTGCCAGACTATTTCAACATCTTCATCTGAATCAGTAAGATCACGATTTGCATCATGAAATTCTTCATTTGAAGGCATTTCTGGTATAATTTCAACTGATACTGATACTGGGGGAGTAGTACGAACATCTGATCCAATAACAAGTTCAGAGGGTAGTTTGAAACTTATTGAAGGATAGAAAGGTGTACTACTGGGGGTTTTCTTCTTTTGAGCTGGTTCCAAGTCAGAATGACTGGAAACTTCTTCAGGTGAATCTTTGCAGTTGATGGGATCAGATTCACAAAAGATAATTGGATTTTCTGGGGGAGAATCAAGGGCTGGCTTTTTATTGATTGCATTATTTGATTCATCAAAATCAACATCTGACTGGCAGTACCCTTGTGCTACCAGTCTGGCCTTATTTCTGATTACGTGGCCATCTTCATCTACCTTGTTCCTGAAGACCCATCTTGTTCCAATTGGTTCTTTCTTGCCAACTGGGAAAGGGACCAGGTACCAAACCTTGTTCCTTTCAAACTGGTGAAGCTCTTCTTGCATAGCAGTCACCCAGCTTGGATCTTCCATAGCCTCGTCAATCTTCTTTGGTTCAATCAGTGATAAGAAACTGACATATAAGCATTGATCACTGGAGGCTCTTCTGGTCTGAACCCCTCTACTGGAGTCACCTATGATCTGATCGATAGGATGAGCTTTTGTCCACCTAGAGTATTGACCAGGATTGTTACTGACAACAATATCAGTGCATGAGTTCAATTGAGTTTCAGGATGAGGATCCTGCCAGACTATTTCAACATCTTCATCTGAATCAGTAAGATCACGATTTGCATCATGAAATTCTTCATTTGAAGGCATTTCTTGAAGTACTGGTTCAGTTTGGAATTCTTCATTTGATGACATTTCTGGTATAATTTCAACTGATACTGATACTGGGGGAGTAGTACGAACATCTGATCCAATAACAAGTTCAGAGGGTAGTTTGAAACTTATTGAAGGATAGAAAGGTGTACTACTGGGGGTTTTCTTCTTTTGAGCTGGTTCCAAGTCAGAATGACTGGAAACTTCTTCAGGTGAATCTTTGCAGTTGATGGGATCAGATTCACAAAAGATAATTGGATTTTCTGGGGGAGAATCAAGGGCTGGCTTTTTATTGATTGCATTATTTGATTCATCAAAATCAACATCTGACTGGCAGTACCCTTGTGCTACCAGTCTGGCCTTATTTCTGATTACGTGGCCATCTTCATCTACCTTGTTCCTGAAGACCCATCTTGTTCCAATTGGTTCTTTCTTGCCAACTGGGAAAGGGACCAGGTACCAAACCTTGTTCCTTTCAAACTGGTGAAGCTCTTCTTGCATAGCAGTCACCCAGCTTGGATCTTCCATAGCCTCGTCAATCTTCTTTGGTTCAATCAGTGATAAGAAACTGACATATAAGCATTGATCACTGGAGGCTCTTCTGGTCTGAACCCCTCTACTGGAGTCACCTATGATCTGATCGATAGGATGAGCTTTTGTCCACCTAGAGTATTGACCAGGATTGTTACTGACAACAATATCAGTGCATGAGTTCAATTGAGTTTCAGGATGAGGATCCTGCCAGACTATTTCAACATCTTCATCTGAATCAGTAAGATCACGATTTGCATCATGAAATTCTTCATTTGAAGGCATTTCTGGTATAATTTCAACTGATACTGATACTGGGGGAGTAGTACGAACATCTGATCCAATAACAAGTTCAGAGGGTAGTTTGAAACTTATTGAAGGATAGAAAGGTGTACTACTGGGGGTTTTCTTCTTTTGAGCTGGTTCCAAGTCAGAATGACTGGAAACTTCTTCAGGTGAATCTTTGCAGTTGATGGGATCAGATTCACAAAAGATAATTGGATTTTCTGGGGGAGAATCAAGGGCTGGCTTTTTATTGATTGCATTATTTGATTCATCAAATGTGACATGTATTGACTCTTGTACCTTCTCCAGTCTCTTGTTGTAGACTCTAAAGGCTTTGCGAATGGCTGAATATCCTAAGAAATATCCTTCATCAGCTTTGGCATCAAATTTGCCTAACTGACTGGAGTCATTTAGGATGTAAACTGGACATCCAAAAACGTGAAAATAACCAATATTTGGTTTTCTATTTCTTAATATTTCATAGGATGTCTTCTTGTGTCGCTTCACATACACTGATCGATTCTGGGTATGGCAAGCAGTTGCAATTGCTTCAGCCCAGAAACTGGTAGGAAGACCAGATTCAGCAAGCATACTTCTGGCAGCTTCTATCAGCGTTCTATTTTTCCTTTCTACCACTCCATTCTGCTCTGGAGTGCGTGTTGAAGAGAAGTTCTAAGAGATGCCAGTGTCAGTACAGAATTTCTCCAGAGTTGCATTCTGGAATTCTGTTCCATTGTCACTTCTTAACTGAGACACCTTTCGCTTATGCTTGAGTTCAATCTGCTTGATAAGAGTGATGATTTCAGCAGCAGCTTCACTTTTAGACCTGAGAAAGATCACCCAACAATATTTGGAGAATTCATCTACGATCACCAGGGTGTATCTTTTACCAGCACGAGTCTGAACATTCACTGGACCAAAGAGATCCATATGAAGCATGTGAAGTGGTTCAGTTATGCTAAAGTTCTGTCTGATCTTGAAACTGGCACGTTTCTGCTTTCCCATCTCACATCCTGGACATGGCCTTTCCTTTTTGAAGGAAACTGAAGGTATCCCATCTGCCAGTTGTTTTCTAGACAACTTATTAATATTTTTGAAATTTAAATGGGATAACCTTTTATGCCATAACCAGTTTGTGTCTTCATCAGCTTTGGCATCAAATTTGCCTAACTGACTGGAGTCATTTAGGATGTAAACTGGACATCCAAAAACGTGAAAATAACCAATATTTGGTTTTCTATTTCTTAATATTTCATAGGATGTCTTCTTGTGTCGCTTCACATACACTGATCGATTCTGGGTATGGCAAGCAGTTGCAATTGCTTCAGCCCAGAAACTGGTAGGAAGACCAGATTCAGCAAGCATACTTCTGGCAGCTTCTATCAGCGTTCTATTTTTCCTTTCTACCACTCCATTCTGCTCTGGAGTGCGTGTTGAAGAGAAGTTCTAAGAGATGCCAGTGTCAGTACAGAATTTCTCCAGAGTTGCATTCTGGAATTCTGTTCCATTGTCACTTCTTAACTGAGACACCTTTCGCTTATGCTTGAGTTCAATCTGCTTGATAAGAGTGATGATTTCAGCAGCAGCTTCACTTTTAGACCTGAGAAAGATCACCCAACAATATTTGGAGAATTCATCTACGATCACCAGGGTGTATCTTTTACCAGCACGAGTCTGAACATTCACTGGACCAAAGAGATCCATATGAAGCATGTGAAGTGGTTCAGTTATGCTAAAGTTCTGTCTGATCTTGAAACTGGCACGTTTCTGCTTTCCCATCTCACATCCTGGACATGGCCTTTCCTTTTTGAAGGAAACTGAAGGTATCCCATCTGCCAGTTGTTTTCTAGACAACTTATTAATATTTTTGAAATTTAAATGGGATAACCTTTTATGCCATAACCAGTTTGTGTCTTCATCAGCTTGAGTATAGAAACACTGCTCTGAAGAAGAGCTTTCCATATCCATTACATACACATTCCCTCTTCTGGGAGCAATCAATACTACCTTCCAATCCTTGTTAAATACGATGCCATGAACAATATTGAACAGAACTTGATAGCCATCATCACACAGTTGACTGACACTGATCAGGTTATATTTCAAACCATTCACATATGCAACTCGTCTGAATTTGACTTGTCCATTGTTCAGAACACCATACCCCTCAGTTTTTCCACAACCATCATTTCCAAAAGTAATGGAGGGTCCATCAGAAATTATGAACTCCTCCAGCAAGGTCTTACGTCCGATCATTGTCCTGCCAGCTGCACTGTCAAGATACCAAGTATGTTTCTTTCGATCGCCCTGCACATCCACCAGATATACCAGTTAGATTTGGGAACCCATCGACTGATGAGTTCACTGGATCCTCCCTTATGGATCCCTGCGGGTATCTGGTTGAGTTCACTTTCTTCAACAGTAGTTTTTATAGAAACACTGCTCTGAAGAAGAGCTTTCCATATCCATTACATACACATTCCCTCTTCTGGGAGCAATCAATACTACCTTCCAATCCTTGTTAAATACGATGCCATGAACAATATTGAACAGAACTTGATAGCCATCATCACACAGTTGACTGACACTGATCAGGTTATATTTCAAACCATTCACATATGCAACTCGTCTGAATTTGACTTGTCCATTGTTCAGAACACCATACCCCTCAGTTTTTCCACAACCATCATTTCCAAAAGTAATGGAGGGTCCATCAGAAATTATGAACTCCTCCAGCAAGGTCTTACGTCCGATCATTGTCCTGCCAGCTGCACTGTCAAGATACCAAGTATGTTTCTTTCGATCGCCCTGCACATCCACCAGATATACCAGTTAGATTTGGGAACCCATCGACTGATGGGTTCACTGGATCCTCCCTTATGGATCCCTGCGGGTATCTGGTTGAGTTCACTTTCTTCAACAGTAGTTTTTATAGAAAACACTACTGGAGTTGATAGTTTAGAAACCTTTTTCTTTTTCTCAATTAAAGGAACATTTTTATCTTTCTTAGAAAAAGGTTTGGGATTTTGTTTAGGGCCAGATGAAGTACCCTCAAAGTTGTCCAGTCTTGCATTACAACTTTGAACTTGACGAGCCAGTAGTTGAAACTGGCTCTCCAAACTTAACAAAATAGTTTCTTCAGATGACACCTGAGCCTTTCAGATGACTGGACCTTAGGCTTAGGGAGGGAACTGTTCTTTTTCTTTTGAACCTGGGGTTCTTTAGAAGCAGTTTGAGGCAAAGGTTTATTCTGATTGACCTTTTTAACTGGAGCAGTCATCTGGGATGCTCCAGTCTTAACCTCTGGAAGTTGAGCTAGGATAATACAAGTTTTTGGGGTAGAAGGTTCATCATAAATAGTACTTGGTCTAACCTCTTCTGGTAACCGGTCAATAACTGGTATTAATGCTGCAATATGAGTATTTCCATCCAGATAAGCACGTTTTTGGGATGGAAATTGGTTTATTCCAGCATCATATGGCTTTCTTGTTTCTAGCCATGATTTAATGACCTGTTTTTCTTTTTGCAAAATCATTTCCAGGTCATGTTTTTCTTGAACCAGTTGTTCAGTTACCAAAACTTGTGCTTGAAATTCCAGTTCAATATCTTGAAGTTCTTTTAATTTTGATTTTAAAGCAGCGATTTCATAAGAATCTGTTTCTAAGCCATTAAGACTGTCAAATCTCACAGTTTCCACAAAAATTAAATCAGAATTTAGAGCTTCAGCAATGTCCAATTTTAATTCAGGATCGGTTTTATTATCATACTCACTAACCTTTTTTATAACAATGTCCACCCATCGACCAGATGTGACATCATCCTTCACCAGATGCTCTTGATCTGCCAGAGCCATAAAGCAACAGTCTCTTTCCTCTTCTTCATCAACAGATGAATCATCTGAGGGAACCCATGCTTCTTTAGTGGTTGCAATCATGCATTTATTATTTTCTATTTGTTGAGACATGAGAGCAATTTGAGCCTTAAGCATTTTGTACTTGGACTTATAGCTATCATCAGGCTTGTTATAAGAAGTAGATATACCAGACTGAGAAACAAACTGACTGGACTTGCACTCCTTCATGAAATGACCTTTTCTGCCACACTTAAAGCTGTCAGATTGGTCTTGTCAGTAGAGGAACTGGGTGCATGTTGTCCAGTGGGCCTATTTGCTCTTGCTTTAAAACGATTAAATGTTTTAGCAATCATTGCAACCAGGTCATCACTGTCAGTTTCATCACAGTCTGGAGAGATATCATTAGTGACTCCAGAATCCATTAGTTCAGACATCATCTTCTTCATAGAAAATACATTCTCAGAAGATATTAATGCAGCACAGGGTGGTTCAGTATTACTGACCAATGTGGAACTACTGGAAGCATGATTTAAAGCATCTTTTTCAGCCTCAATCCTCTGGGCTTGATTTTCTTCAGTGAATCTAAAGGCTCCATACAATGTTGACAGAGTATGGGAGTGCAAGGTTTTACCTTGTCTCAAGACCAGAATCATGTGAGACCATTTAGTGGGAAGAATATCACAAAATTTCTCCAAAAGTATATCCTTGTCTTTCTCAACCCCCAGTCCTCTTAACTGGTTTATAATGCTCATAAATCTGGTGTAAGTACCAGTTAAAGACTCATTGGGGAGAGCAAAAAATGACTCATACTTTTTGTTTAGGGAGACCTTTCTGGTAACAACAGTGTCATCACCTCCCTCATGCTGGTTCACCAGTTCATCCCACATGGTTTTAGCACTGGGATAGAGAACTAGTATGGGAATTAGGGTTTCTAGAACAGCCCCGAGGATCATGTTTTTAAGGATGGTATCAAGATTTACCAATCTCCTCTCCTCTTCGGACCAGTGTTCCTCCCTCTTTTCCCTTCCACTTCTTGATCCAGTTGGGTCAAGGAGTGCATTGATAGGAAGTCTAGGCACATAGGGTCCTTCATTTAAAATTTTCATCATATTCCTTTCAATACCAGTAACATGTAATATCATCCTAGCTTTCCACGTACCAAATTCATCACTGCTCCCATTGAATTTAGGAACAGGATTATTCAAGTAGTGCACATGTACATGTGGAGAAGCAGGAGGAGGAGGAGGTGGAGGATTATTATTGACAACGGGTGGTGGTTCATTAAAATTAGGTTCAGGATTACCTTGTGTATCTTCTGGGTTGGCCATCGTGAAACAGATCTAGGCAAGTATATTAGCCTTCTGCTCTGATACCAATTGTAAAGTCCCTCACACGATGGTTTAACCCACGAGTGTAAAATAACAAGTCAAGTATGCACTAGATTGGACTAGTATTACTTTAAATACAAATGCAAGAATATAAATAAAGTAATAAAGACTTAAAGCAATATTTAAACAAGTAAATAAATGATGGAACACAAATGTAATTTTCAAGTGTATTTTATTTATTGATGATAAACAAAATACAAGATTGTTGCGGAACCTAGATATTACAAGTATGTAACTATCTAAACAATCTTTGAATTACAAGTGATCTATACTTGCTAAATAATCTCCTTGTATCGATATACTTAAAGTTGTGAAGTATAACTATTATGATCGAGAGTATTTTAGCAAGTTCACCAAATTGCAAAAAGTAATTTGTACGAGGTATGTGACTTTGTATTTATAGGCAAATAAATTCAACAGTGAATTTATTATGCCGTACAAATATGGTTGCATGCATTTAAGGCAACTATTTTAATTCCTTAAATGCATTGGTTAAAGTACAAGGATAAAGTCATATTGATGTGACTTATTATCCTTTTAACCAACCACCTTTACACACGTATTGTACTTTTATCAATAGACAAATGGGTTGTCCGGGTAAAAGCGTGTAAAGGCATAAAGTCAATTCCTCGTAATCAGTGTTCAGACTTGTAAGGTCTAGAACATTGATAAAGCTCCAGTCAGGAGATTGACCCAAGGCATATATAAAAGTATGCAAGAAAACTCACCTCCTTCGCGACCCAATCAATCAAATCAAGATAACCGCAAGAACACAATTAATAAGCTTTCAACCTATCAAGTCAAGTTCAAAACACACATAAGGTCATCCATCACAATCAAGGCTATCAACCATAGCCAAGCACTAACCATTCAGTAGCATTCTTTTACCCAATTCAAACTCATATTATCTTTGAGTTGGCTCATTTCTAAATCTCATTTTACTTTTACAAAAACATGGTCATAACTCATTTTAATACTTAAAATCACTATTTCATTATCTCATCAATATGACTAAACAACATTTTACTCAAAATCATCTTATTATGTCATTGAGTTGCATTTCTTTTTCAAAAGTTCACTTGACAACTCTATTCATCACTTTCATCATAATATAATTTGACTAGTAATAATCATCATTTTCTCAAAATCAATCTTTTCATATCAATACATATATTCTTAGTTAAATTTATTATGCAACTCAACTAACAAACTAGGTTATATAAAAATTTGGGGAAAAACTATACACAATTCAATTTCTAGCAAAATCCCCAAATTTGGTTACTCCAAGAACCCTAATTCCTATGAACAATTAAAACTAGGGTTAGAAGGATAATTACCTCAATGATTCAAGAACAACTATCAAGGATTTAAGCCCCAATTTCTTCTCTTTTTCCCTTATGTGTGTCGACACACACACTTGCACCACACGCAAATTCTTCCCAATTTAAATTTCTCACAATGATATGGTTGCCATGATTTAAAGTGAAATATTCTTAGGTAATTGAAAGATTAAACTTTGTATGAAATAGAATTGAATAGAAGATTAGAGAAGAAGAGGATGATAAGTGGAAGGATGAATCATAAGTTGGGAGGGTGGCTGGCACTTCCTATGGATGCCACGCCCCATATCAAATTTTGAGGGAAAATATATCCGCTATCCGCTAAAGTTCCAACTAAATAAATCCCGTAGATCAATTTTAAATACTAGGAAATTATTTTAATGGTAAAACTATAATAATAATTCTTTTATTTTACTTTTTAAAATTTGGGATGTTACAAATTATTCAGACCACCAAGGTAAATGAAGATTTTAAAAAATAGAGCTGCTCTATTAATTTTATTCAATCATCAACAACTGAGTAAGTGTTGTTTATATAGGCAACATCCTCTATTTTCTATAATAAAGAAAATATAATAATAGATAATAAAATGTTGTCATTAGCCAAGGATAAACACTACTTTTAAACAATCATTTATATTTAGACATATTCCTGCAAAATGGACCTCACATACTGTTAGGGATAACGTTATCTCATGCTCCCATCTTATCTATATCAATGGCGGTCAAGCATATTTCTTTTTTATTGGGCCCAATGTCATTCGACTAAATAAACAAAAACTAATAACTTTATCACTGGAGCATCCTGACTGAAGTTTAACTAGAGCTCGCCACTGAAGTATTTCAGTGGTTACCTTCACTGGTGGATCACTACTGATCTTCACTGGTCTGGAGGATCTTGCAACTGGAGCAATGTCACTATTGAAGACTGGACGGGTGACTGGAGTGCTTAAGTGAAGACTTGTCCAAAATGTGTTATAGCTCGTAAGATTAAATGATAAAAATGGCGTGTCCTGGAGGCATTATTAGTTCAGAATTTGCTACCAATTTAGTTGTTTTCTTCAGTTGATTGGTGTCGACCAGTTTAGTAAACCGGGAAATTTCTGCATCAACTAAATTGTTTTTTTTCTTGTTTTTTGGTATTTTGCCATAAAAAAAAGGTATACAAACCAACCAAAATATCAAAAACTATACATCGATAACGCCCAATATTTAAAAGCTATGATGTAAGTACAAATTATAAAGATAATTGATTTTACTAATCTACCCCATAACAATTAATTCTATTTTTTCCATCTCCGCCTAATATACATATATTACCCATAATGAAGTAACTACACTACCCTTTTACATTAATAATCACACCACCACTTTCACAGCCGACACCTTCGCCGTCGTTATAACCCGTCACCGCCACCACCATACCGCGCCGTTACCTCTATTTTTGTTGTATCACACGGACATACGTATATATGTAATAGTACAAAAGATTTTCTATCAATTTATTATAAAGGAAATTTGATAAGTATAATTTCAAATTGTTAGGACCAGTTCACCTGGTAAACTGGCCAGTCTCCAGTTGCATCTGGAGACCCAGTGAAACTGTCCAGTGAAACTGGAGACCTAGATGATTTGTCGAGAAATATATTGAAGTCCAGTTGCACCGTACAGTCAACGCAACTGAAGACTTCCTCCAGTTGAGAACTGACCAAGTTGAAGAATCATTCCAGTTGAAGTCGAAGACAACAAATGGAAGATAGAGAATAGCAATGGCAGCGAAGCCCAGTTGACATTCTAGTCAGTTACAAACTGGAGACCTAGATGATTTGTCGAGAAATATATTGAAGTCCAGTTGCACCGTACAGTCAACGCAACTGAAGACTTCCTCCAGTTGAGAACTGACCAAGTTGAAGAATCATTCCAGTTGAAGTCGAAGACAACAAATGGAAGATAGAGAATAGCAATGGCAGCGAAGCCCAGTTGACATTCTAGTCAGTTACAAACTGGAGACCTAGATGATTTGTCGAGAAATATATTGAAGTCCAGTTGCACCGTACAGTCAACGCAACTGAAGACTTCCTCCAGTTGAGAACTGACCAAGTTGAAGAATCATTCCAGTTGAAGTCGAAGACAACAAATGGAAGATAGAGAATAGCAATGGCAGCGAAGCCCAGTTGACATTCTAGTCAGTTACAAACTGGAGACCTAGATGATTTGTCGAGAAATATATTGAAGTCCAGTTGCACCGTACAGTCAACGCAACTGAAGACTTCCTCCAGTTGAGAACTGACCAAGTTGAAGAATCATTCCAGTTGAAGTCGAAGACAACAAATGGAAGATAGAGAATAGCAATGGCAGCGAAGCCCAGTTGACATTCTAGTCAGTTACAAACTGGAGACCTAGATGATTTGTCGAGAAATATATTGAAGTCCAGTTGCACCGTACAGTCAACGCAACTGAAGACTTCCTCCAGTTGAGAACTGACCAAGTTGAAGAATCATTCCAGTTGAAGTCGAAGACAACAAATGGAAGATAGAGAATAGCAATGGCAGCGAAGCCCAGTTGACATTCTAGTCAGTTACAAACTGGAGACCATCAGAGGAAAGCTCTTACAAAGCTTTACACTGATTGCGAGGAATTGACTTTTATGCTTTATGTACCTTTACCCGGATAATAAGCCTTATCTTATTATTTAAGTAATAAAAGGTACATAAAGGTGGTTGAGTAAAGTTGCTTTAACATGCGACTTTACACTGCCTTTTAAGGAATTAAATGCTATTCCTTAAATGATCTCAACCACATTTGTACGGCCAAAGTTAACATCCCAATGTTAACTTTGCCTATAAATACAAGTCATTGCACAACAAGAATATTACTTCTTCGAATACACTTCGATAGAATTCACACTTTGGAAACCTGCAATATTCTTGGTAAACTTGTGCAATATTCTCTCAATCGATAAAAGGAACATTTCACAACTTTAAGTGTTTCGATTGTCTTGAGAAATTCCGAGTGTAGATCAATTGTATTTCATAGGTTGTTAGGGTATTTACATTCTTGTATTATCTTGGTTCCGCAACAACCTTGTAATTTATTTAACATCAATAAATAAATTACACATTGAAAATTACATATTGTCTCATCAAGTTATCTTACAAGTTATTTGTATTATTGCATTGTTCTTTACTTACTGTCATTTAAATAAGTAATCTATCTAGAACTTGGTATATACACACTGCAACTGGTCGTCTCCAGTTCAGTGCATATATTGCAAAGTAACTCCACCATCGACATAGAGGTGTCTTCAGTAGTACCATCTATCAAGTTGGGACTTACAAGTGGTATCAGAGCAGAAGGCTAATAAACTTACCTAGATCTGCTAAGATGAACACTACTGAAGGTGGAGATGGTTCTGGTTCAGGTGAAACCCCCTTGAATAATAATGCACAACCTTTTCAAAATGTTAATACAAACCCTCCTCCTCCTACTGCCCCAAATCACGTCCATGTACATTATTCTAACACTCCTGTTCCCAAATTCGATGGAAACAGTGAGACTTTTGGTACATGGAAGGCTAGAATGCTTTTGCATTTTGGTGGGATTGAAAGGTATATGTTGAAAATCCTTAAGGATAAACCATATATACCCATGTCTCTTGGGGTAAGTCCTCTTCTTGATCCAACTAGAAGAAGAGGTTCAAGAGAAAAGCTCGAAGACCATTGGTCTGATGAGGATCGTAGACTTGTTGATCTGGACACCAGACTCAAGAACATGATCCTTGGAGCTGTCCCTGAAGATCTAATTCAACACTTGTGTTGTTCCCCAGTGCCAAGTCAATGTGGGATGAATTAGTTATTCAGTTAGAAGGAGGTGATGACACTATTGTCACCAGGAAAGTTTCCTTGAACAAGAAGTATGAATCCTTCTTTGCCTTGCCTAATGAAAGTCTAACTGGTACATACACCAGATTTTCTAGCCTCATTAATCAGCTGAGAGGCTTGGGTGTAGAGAAGGACAAGGATATTCTTCTTGAGAAGTTTTGTGATATTCTTCCTTCCAAATGGGAAAGCATGGTTCTTGTCTTGAGACAAGGTAAAACCTTGCACAGCCATACTCTTGCATCGCTCTATGGAGCCTTCAGATTCACTGAAGATAATAATGCTGCAAGACTGGTGGCTGAGCAAGATGCCATGAACCATGCCCAGAGTTCCAAGGTTGCTAGTGTACCTGAGCGACCTTGTGCTGCCTTAATATCTGCAGAGAGTGTCCAGGCACACTCAATGAAGGAGATGTTGAACAGCTTCTTGAACTCTGGCCTGACCACTGAAAACAGTGATGGTTGTAATGAAACTGACGATGATGATCTGGTAGCCATGATTGCTAAAACCTTTAATAGGTTTAAGCATAAATCTAAAAGATTTAATGGCCCCAACAATGCTTCCAGCTCCAGCTCTCTGGATAAAACCAATCTTACCTGCTATAAGTGTGGTAAGAAAGATCACTTTATGAAGGAATGCAGATCTAGTCAGTTGAACAACCAAACTGGCCCCCCTGTCCCTAATTTCAATCGGCCTGATGATAGCTACAAAGCTAAATACAAGAAGCTTAAGGCCCAGATTGCCCTCCTGTCCATGGAAAAGGAAAAGGATCAGTGCTTAATGGCACAAACTGAGGGAAAATGGGAGTACTCTGATGACTCATCAGTTGATGAAGAAGAGGAAAGGGACATGTGTTTCATGGCCTTGGAAGATCAACAGCAGCAGCACGTGGCAAAAGAAGATGTCATCACTGGAAGATGGGTGACATCATCTTGAAAAAGGTATGTGACTATGATAACCAGGTTGACCCTGAACTTAAACTGGACCTGGCTGAATCATTAAGTGGTGATTTAGCTTATGTGGAAACTGTAAGAGCTGATAGTGAAAGATATCTTGACACTATCTTAATTGAACTGAACAACGTTAAGCCACAACTTAATGATTTACAAAGTGTCCAGTTGCCTCTCAAGGAGTCAGTTTTAAAGATTGATGCTTTAGAACTTGATAATCAAAAATTATTTTCTGATCTTGAAAAAGAACAAAAGATTATCAAGTCTTGGGTAAAAGCATCTGGTAAAAACTATGATGCATTTTCAAGAACTATCGATGCCCAGAAGAATGCATGGAAATCTGGAGATCTAGAGATGGCAGCTCTCATACCAGATCTTCATGCATTGCCTCCAGCTCTCAAGGTTGAAACACCTTATGATCAACCTAAAGCTGTTGAAACTGAACCCATTGAGACCACCCCCTTTGAGGTTAAAACTGGAGCCAAACAGGCTAAAGCTCCAGTCAAAAAGGCCACTGGTAACAAGCCTTTACCTCAAAAGTCTAAGGAGCCCAAGACCCGACAAACTAAAACTCCAACTGAACCAAGGTCCAAGGTTCAGTTGCCTGATGAAAATAATATTTTGGTTAATCTGGAAAGTCAACTCCAACTTTTGTCTCGACAGGTTCAGAGTTGTACTGCCCGGATTAAAAATCTGGAAGGAGGTTCATTACCTCCAGTTTTAAAGATTGATGCTTTAGAACTTGATAATCAAAAATTATTTTCTGATCTTGAAAAAGAACAAAAGATTATCAAGTCTTGGGTAAAAGCATCTGGTAAAAACTATGATGCATTTTCAAGAACTATCGATGCCCAGAAGAATGCATGGAAATCTGGAGATCTAGAGATGGCAGCTCTCATACCAGATCTTCATGCATTGCCTCCAGCTCTCAAGGTTGAAACACCTTATGATCAACCTAAAGCTGTTGAAACTGAACCCATTGAGACCACCCCCTTTGAGGTTAAAACTGGAGCCAAACAGGCTAAAGCTCCAGTCAAAAAGGCCACTGGTAACAAGCCTTTACCTCAAAAGTCTAAGGAGCCCAAGACCCGACAAACTAAAACTCCAACTGAACCAAGGTCCAAGGTTCAGTTGCCTGATGAAAATAATATTTTGGTTAATCTGGAAAGTCAACTCCAACTTTTGTCTCGACAGGTTCAGAGTTGTACTGCCCGGATTAAAAATCTGGAAGGAGGTTCATTACCTCCAGTTTTAAAACAAAATATTAAACCACTCCCTTCAAAACCTAATCAAAAGAATGTTCCATCTGGAACAAAATCTGGTAAAAATAAGGGGAGTAAGTATCAAGTACCAATCGTTTTTACTCCTGCACCTGGAGCTGGTGAAAGAGCTCCAGATGCAGCCTCCGGTTCAACACCACAACAATCTACTGTGACTTCTGTAGAGAAGTCCAGTGAACCCATCAAGAAAAGATGGGTTCACAAAAATAACTAATGATTTTTGTGTGTGTGCAGGGCGATCGAAAGAAGAATATCTGGTATCTGGACAGCGCTGCTGGCCGGACTATGACCGGATGTAAGCCCCTTCTTGAAGAGTTCACTGTCCAAAATGGACCGACAGTGACGTTTGGTAATGATCAATCTGGAAAGACTGAAGGATATGGTGTGCTCAATAATGGACAAGTCGAATTCAAAAGAGTTGCATTTGTGAATGGTTTGAAATATAACCTGATCAGTGTCAGCCAACTTTGTGATGATGGCTTCAGAGTTTTGTTCGATATTGCACAAGGCACCATATTTAACAAGGATTGGAAAGTGGTGATGGTTGCACCAAGAAAAGGGAATGTGTACATCATGGATATGGAACCAGCTCCAAAAGAGCAATGTTTCTATACCAAGACTGATGAGGACACCAACTGGCTATGGCATAAAAGATTATCCCATCTTAATTTTAAAAATATTAACAAGTTGTCTCGCAAACAACTGGTTGTTGGGATACCTCAAATTTCTTTCAACAAAGAAAAGCCATGTCCAGGGTGTGAGATGGGCAAGCAGAAGAGCCAGTTTCAAAACTAGGCAAAATTTTAGCATCATTGAACCTCTTCACATGCTACATATGGATCTTTTTGGTCCAGTGAATGTTCAAACTAGAGCTGGAAAGAAGTACACTATAGTTATGGTTGATGAATTCACCAGATATTGCTGGGTGGTATTCATCAGATCCAAAAGTGATGCACCTGCTGAAATCATCTCTCTCATCAAAAGAATTGAGCTCAAGTACACTCGAAAAGTTTGTCAGTTGCGAAGTGATAATGGTACTGAATTCCAAAATAAGGTACTTGAAACATTTTGCAATGACACTGGCATCTCTCAAAACTTCTCATCAGTTCACTCTCCAGAGCAAAATGGAGTTGTGGAAAGAAAGAATCGCACACTGATAGAAGCGGCCAGAAGTATGCTATCTGAATCTGGTCTTCCCACCAGTTTTTGGGCTGAAGCAGTTGCAACTGCTTGTCACACCCAAAACCGATCAGTCTACATCAAGAGACATAAGAAGACTTCCTATGAAGTACTCAGGAATCGTAAACCAAATATTGGATACTTTCATGCAAAAGCTTGGAAAGTTTGATGCAAAAGCTGATGAAGGGGTATTTTTAGGTTATTCAGATATTCGAAAGGCCTTTAGAGTTTATAATTATAGACTCCAAAAGGTTCATGAGATATTCATGTCACATTCGATGAATCAACTGAAGCAATCAACAAGAGACCAAGCCTTGATATTACTCCAGTCGTTCCAATCAATTTTGGTGAAACTGACCAAGTTCATCAGTCAGTTGTTTCACCAAAAGATGCTTCCAGTTTTACTCAACTGGAACCAGTTAAGAAGAAGAAAAGCACCAGTGACACATCATTTTATCCCTCCATCAATTTCAACTTACCACAAGAATTGGTGATTGGATATGATGTTCGTGCCACTCCAATATCAGCACCAGTTCAAACTCCAACTTCTCCAGTTCTTCAAGAAATGCCTTTGAATGAAGAATTTAATGATGCAAATCGTGACCTCATTGACTCTGACGAGGATGTAGAAGTAGTTTAGACTGATCCTCCTCCAGAAGCTAATGCAACTGAAGAAGATCGCTAGGTGACTTGCACTGATATTGTTATGCACAAGCCTAGTCATTACACTAGATGGACTCGAGCACATCCAATTGAACAGATTGTGGGAGATCCAAATAGTGGGGTTCAGACTAGAAGAGCCACCAGTGAGCAATGCTTAAACGTCACCTTCTTATCTTTAATTGAACCAAAGAAGATTGACGAGGCTATGACAGACCCAAGCTGGGTGGAAGCTATGCAAGATGAGCTCGTCCAGTTTGAAAGGAACAATGTTTGGGAGCTTGTTCCTTGTCCATCAGGGTTAAAGAAAGAACCTATCGGTACCAGATGGGTCTACCGAAACAAGATGGATGAAGATGGCCATGTTGTAAGAAACAAGGCCAGATTAGTTGCCCAGGGTTATTGTCAAGCAGAAGGCGTTGACTTTGATGAAACTTTTACTCCAGTTGCAAGACTTGAAGCCATCAGAATATTTCTGGCTTATGCAGCCCATCTGCAGTTCAAAGTCTTCCAGATGGATGTCAAAAGTGCGTTCCTTAATGGAACATTGGAAGAAGAAGTTTATGTTAAGCAGACTCCAGGTTTCATCGATGAGAAGCATCCTCATTGGGTTTATAGACTGAACAAAGCTTTGTATGGTCTAAGACAAGCCCCAAGAGCCTGGTATGATACTCTAACTAAACATCTTCTTAAAAATGGCTTTCAAAGAGGTGCAATAGATAATACCTTGTTTATCTTGAAAGAAAGAGGTAATATCTTATTGGTACAAATTTATGTTGATGACATTATTTTTGGTTCAACTGATGATGCAATGTGTAAAAAGTTTTCTAAAATCATGTCATCTGAGTATGAGATGAGTTTAATGGGTGAATTAACATTTTTCTTAGGTCTTCAGATTAAGCAAACTGAAAATGGAATTTTCATAAACCAAGGAAAATATGTCAGAGATTTGTTAAGAAAATACAAATATGATTCAATCCCATCGAAAAACACACCTATTGCAGCACCATTAAATTTGGACTCTGACCCAACTGGCAAACCAGTTAACATAACTGACTATAGAGGTATGGTTGGTTCACTGATGTACTTAACTGCCAGTCGACCAGATATAATGTTTGCAACATGTTTATGTGCCAGGTTTCAGGCTAACCCTAAAGAATCACATTTGCACGCTATAAAGCGTATCTTTAGATACTTGAAAGGGTGTCCTAATCTTGGTCTTTGGTACCCCAAAGGCTCAGGATTAGATCTAATGGGTTATTCAGATTCAGATCATGTAGGTTGTAAGATAGATAGAAAATCAACAACTGGTGGTTGTCATTTCCTTGGAGGGAAACTGGTAAGTTGGACCAGCAAGAAGCAGACTTCAGTCTCTATGTCCACTGCCGAGGCAGAGTACATTTCTGCGGCCAGTTGCTGTGCCCAGATTCTCTGGATCAAGAACCAGTTACTAGATTATGGTCAAAAGTATACAAGGACCCCAATCTTTTGTGACAACACCAGTGCAATTGCTATATCTCACAACCCAGTGATGCACTCCAAGACAAAGCATATTGACATCAGGTATCATTTCATTCGTGATCATGTTATGAAAGGAGACATTGAAATTCATTTCATCCCCACTGACAAACAGTTAGCTGATGTTTTTACAAAACCTCTCGATGAGAAAACCTTTAAACATCTCATCAGCGAACTGGGAATGTTAAATCCTTAAAACTGGAGCTTTCTTTGTTATTGAACGCGTCAATGACACTGATGAAGTTCTCCAGTTGAGGAGGTCCAGATAATCTTTGCTCGCCAGGCTATCGAACGCCGTTGTGATACTATCCTGACACTAATCGATTTCTGGATCATCATTTTAGGGGGAAAGACTCAAAATAATTTTGACTAAAATTCGTTTTTGTTTGAAAATGGCAACTGGAGAATTCTTCAGTTGGAAACTGGCACTAGACTGATCCTCCAGTGACCAGATTCAGTCTTGTCTTATTTTTATAACGTTAAGAAATACTTGGTCAATTTTGTGACACGTGATGGTACTCGAGTGTTTTAAACCACTTGATATCGTGATCTGACGTGTTTTAAACCACTTGATATCGTGATCTGACGTGTTTAAAGCCATTTTAGTACTTGACAACTGTTTGTATTGGGAAAATAAAAAGTGAGTGGGCGCGTGGGTAAGATAAGCCGTCGTAGCATTTAATGCTGACATGGTAGCATTTAATGCTGACATGGCAAATTATAATTTTATTTCAAAATTCAAACTTACATTTAAAATATGCTACAGGTAGCATTTAATGCTGACATGGTAGCATTTAATGTTGACATGGTAGCATTTAATGGTAGATATAATGTTTGCAACATGGTAGCATTTAATGCTGACATGGTAGCATTTAATGTTGACATGGTAGCATTTAATGGTAGATATAATGTTTGCAACATGTAGCATTTAATGCTGACATGGTAGCATTTAATGCTGACATGGTAGCATTTAAACTGGTAGATTTAATGCTGACATGGTAGCATTTAATGCTGACATGGTAGCATTTAATGTGACATGGTAGCATTTAATGTCAGTAGATATAATGCTGACATGGTAGCATTTAATGCTGACATGGTAGCATTTAATGCTGACATGGTAGCATTTTAGTACTTGACAACTGTTTGTATTGGGAAAATAAAAGCGCATGGGTAAGATAAGCCGTCGTAGCATTTAATGCTGACATGGTAGCATTTAATGTTGACATGGCAAATTATTATTTTATTTCAAAATTCAAACTCAATTTGTGAAAATATCTACAAAAAGGATTTTGTTTAATAAAATATAGTTTTGGGTATTTCATTGGGATCTTGAATCCATTATAAATACCCTTATTTACTCCGAACTCATTTACTTCTCTTCTACATTCTTTCATTTACTTCCAATCATCAAAATTGCTTCATTTCTCTCTTTGCTTCACAAATCAAGAACCCTAATTCCCAAATTTCAATTTCATTTTCAAATGGCTCCTAGATCATCCCGTTCAAGAGATGTAAATCTCTTGACTGTTCCATATGCTCCCTCATCAGATGTCAAACCGGCACCTGGTGCTCCTAGTAATGCTTCTGTCATCAAACTAGATCCAAATAATCCGATGGCAAGCTTACAAGGATCTCAAGGGTCCAATACCCTTATTGGTAGAATCCAAAAGTTTTTGAAGGATTCTCTAATAGGACCCTCATTCTCTCTAAACCCACGCAAGTTGTTTCACAACTACTTGTGTGAGTTTTGGTACACTGCCGTTCTTTCTTCCGATTGTTCCTCCATCAGTTTCACATTAAAGGATGGAACAATCCAGTGTACCTTGTCCGCCGACGTATTGAGGGATGCCTTACACCTCAATTACTGGAGAGAGGGTGAATCTCCAGTCGTCTTGCCCCCAAATATTAATTTTCGCCAAGTCCTTCTTGAAATGGGACACAAGGAGTGTTTGGAGAATGGGGTGTTGAAGACTAAATGTGCGATGACCATGAAGGGTCTTACACCTTCATGGAGGTATTTTTTCATCCACCTGGTGGGAGTTCTGGTGGACTTGACCAGATCAACTCCTCACAAGCAGAAATGGCTTACTGCTTGTGGAATGGATTGAGAGTAGACTTTGCAGATATTTTGTTTAGAAGCCTAGTTCAAAAGCTGAAGGGCACCATGGGTGTGTGTATCCCCTTTTCAAGGTTCCCCTCTCTCTGTTTTAAACATATTCTGGGCAGAGAAGCATATTTAAGTACAGATTCACCGTACACTGCTCCAGATATGTTAAGGAATTTAGACTCTCTGGTATCTGAAGCTGGAGAGGTCGAAATTCCAGAACGAATGCAACTGGCATTCTCTTCAACTGATGCACCTGTTGAAGGTGAGTCATAAAGGCAACTGGGCGGGCCTCAAAATAATGAGGGACCCTCCAGTTCGTCTAATGTTGTGGTTGAGGATAGAGCAACCATAACTGAAGCAACTCCAATTACATCTATCCCTGGTGAAGATACTTCGGTATCTGATCCACCAACAGATGCACCCATCCAGGAAACTGGGGAAGGTCATCTGGAGACTGACCCTTCTGGTCAGCCCTCAGTTACATTCATGGATCTGGATATGAATGTTAATGACGAGGAAATCCTTATAGAATCTTTGGATTCTGAAGGTACTGAAACAGACTTGGAGATTTTTGAGGCTTCTGTACAAGCTCAAAACCCTTCATCTCCAGTCTCCCTTCCAGACGCATCAATTTCACTTTCACCCTCCCAAGAAAATGTGCCTACTGATATATCTTTCCAAACTTATACCGCTCCTTCACCAACTGGGCAATTCTCATTTGCTCGAGAAATACCACCCCCACCGCCGCCGTTGTTCACACCTGAGCATTCTCAGCATGAACAACACATTGATTTTCCAGTCCTTTCTTCTTCCACCACTCCTATTATATCTTCAACTGCTGGTATGACAACTGGGGAGACTTCCTTAAGTTTGCCTCCTCCAGTTGCTCCAGTAGTAACTGCTGCTGGTCCAGTGACACCTTCTCCTTCGTCACTGGACAGTCAAGTTGTCTCAATTCAAGCCGATCTCCAAAACCTTCTAACCAGGGTGGAGGAGATTCAAAAGACACTTGACAAAAACACCAAGTCTTTCTCCAGATACCACAAGGATCACTTAACAAATATTAAGGTGGTTGATCTGGGGATTAACAAGTTTTCATCTAATGAAGACTTGGTGTTTAAAAAGCTAAATGAGTTGGTCACTGGCTGCAACAATCTGGCTGGTACTTTAAAGGAAGCCTTTGACCTTACTCAGTCCAAGGTTACAACCTCAATCTCCAATCTGCTTGGCAACACTATAAGAACATCTGAAGTAGATTTGAGGGAGATTGAAAGGCAGGTAAAGGAACTGTTTGAAAAACCTGGCCTAGATGTAACTGAACTTGGACAGCAGTTGGTCAGAAGATAGAGGATACGCTGGGTGCTAGAGAAGCACAATTGATTGAAAGGGTGATGTCTGAGATCACCAAGCTGGCCACTCCTCAAGTTGATCTGGCCCCACTCACCAGTGAGATCAACCAGTTGAGAGGCAGCATAGAGAATTTGAACACCCAGGTATCTCTACATGCTCAATCCTTAGAAAAACTGACAACTGAAGTAGAGAATCTGAACACCCATGTATCTCTACATGCTCAATCCTTAGAAAAACTGACAACTGAAGTAGAGAATCTGAACACCCATGTATCTCTACATGCTCAATCCTTAGAAAAACTGACAACTGAAGTAGAGAATCTGAACACCCAGGTATCTCTACATGCTCAATCTTAGAAAAACTGACAACTGAAGTAGAGAATTTGAAGAAGAAGGATGATGAAGTGAAGGAAAAGGTTGTCTCTGGTTTGGATGAAGACTCTAAGATCCTAAATGAATTAAAAACTGGTCAAGAACAAGTTACTGCCAATGTTTTGACCCAGTCAAAGGAGACCAACCATTTATGGAGGTCTTTCAGGATGATGTGTGGAATTTTCAAAGAGTGTAAGGACATGCAATCATGGAAGCCTCTTGACCGGTTGCCATCTCACCCCTCTGAATGGGAAGGTATTCGGGCAGGTCTAGATGCTGCCAAGGGGGAAAGAAGTGCAGTCCTTCCACCAGTTGCACCTGGAAGATCTTCATCTGGAAGACAAGCTGGTTTGGAAATGGTTGTAGCTACCAGTACTGAAGCTGGTGAGCATGATGTTAGGGGGAATGTGTTGGATAAGGGAAAAGGTTTAGCTGTTGAAGCATCTGCCCAGCCGGCCACTGATGTAATGTTAGAAACTGGCAATGCTGATATACTTCCTCCAGTTTCAGATAGTGATAGCAGAAGACTGGCGAGACTTGGCAATGATATTAAAGAAAGAAAGAAGATGAAACAAAGAAACCAAGTTGAAGCCAGGGCACATCTTGCACAAATCAAGTTGCTTGATATGAGTGATGCCAATCTTTTGGGTATCACTAAGGAGGAGTATGTCAGGATCAAGAATGATCCCAGGATAGTTGACCAGTTGAAAGAAATGCTGGATGTTGAACTGGACAGACACTATCCTGAGGATGAAGCTGAATTTGATGCCAAGAGTTTGAACATTTCAGTGGAGAAGGCTAAGGAGAATAGGGCCAGTGGGATTCTTAAACGAATTGCAAATGTTAAGAAGGTTGCGAAGAAGGTTTTGAATCCACCAAGAAGGATTCCACAACCAAGAAGACCACTGTCTAGAGATGCTGACCTTAGCACATTTGTTGAACCAATTGGCGAGGTATCTAATGAAGACATCAAGTCCGCTGTACTGGCTGCTGGTGCTGGGAGTATAAAAATAACAAATGAATCTGAAGCAAGAAGCTATTACTCCCAGATCATGTCAACCAGAAGACATAGTGGTACTATCAATGGTGTCAATGTAACAATCAAGCCAGGCACCAAAGTTTTTCAAGTTGAAGTTAGTTATACCAGAGGGCCACTGGTTAAAACTGACAATCCTGGTGCTATGTAATATGGGTTCAGCGAATGGGTGGAAATGGTGAATGTGTTGGATGCGAAGGCACAAAAGAATAGGTTTGAGAAAGCATGGGTGAACTTCTTAAGGGGCAAGATTCAACATAAAGAAAATCTTGAGCAAAAGTTGAATATTGATCCTGAAGACTCTCAGCCTATTTCTTTGGTGACCAAGAGAAGAAGAACTGGCGAAGGGCCATCTCATTAAGTTCTTTCTTTTCAGTTATCTACTTGTATTTTGTTTTACATTCTGTAACTTGTATAAATTTCATTTTCTTGTATAAATGAAGTTACCAGTTTGTAACCACAAGGTAGATAATAAATTAAAATCTAACAAACCTAAAAGAAAAACCCAAGGCATTTATTGATCTATAAAAATGCCTTGGAAACTTAGATAGATTTAAATCGAACAAGTCTCTCCAGTTCACACTTGTACAGATACAAGAACTGAAAAAGACTTGCCAATATTTCTAGACAAATAGGGGGAATTTGTTAGGACCAGTTCACCTGGTAAACTGGCCAGTCTCCAGTTGCATCTGGAGACCCAGTGAAACTGTCCAGTGAAACTGGAGACCTAGATGATTTGTCGAGAAATATATTGAAGTCCAGTTGCACCGTACAGTCAACGCAACTGATGACTTCCTCCAGTTGAGAACTGACCAAGTTGAAGAATCATTCCAGTTGAAGTCGAAGACAACAAATGGAAGATAGAGAATGGCAATGGCAGTGAAGCCCAGTTGACATTCTAGTCAGTTACAAACTGGAGACCATCAGAGGAAAGCTCTTACAAAGCTTTACACTGATTGCGAGGAATTGACTTTTATGCTTTATGTACCTTTACCCGGATAATAAGCCTTATCTTACTATTTAAGTAATAAAAGGTACATTAAGGTGGTTGAGTAAAGTTGCTTTAACATGCGACTTTACACTGCCTTTTAAGGAATTAAATGCTATTCCTTAAATAATCTCAACCACATTTGTACGGCCAAAGTTAACATCCCAATGTTAACTTTGCCTATAAATACAAGTCATTGCACAACAAGAATATTACTTCTTCGAATACACTTCGATAGAATTTACACTTTGCAAACCTGCAATATTCTTGGTAAACTTGTGCAATATTCTCTCAATCGCTAAAAGGAACATTTCACAACTTTAAGTGTTTCGATTGTCTTGAGAAATTCCGAGTGTAGATCAATTGTATTTCATAGGTTGTTAGGATATTTACATTCTTGTATTATCTTGGTTCCGCAACAACCTTGTAATTTATTTAACATCAATAAATAAATTACACATTGAAAATTACATATTGTCTCATCAAGTTATCTTACAAGTTATTTGTATTATTGCATTGTTCTTTACTTACTGTCATTTAAATAAGTAATCTATCTAGAACTTGGTATATACACACTGCAACTGGTCGTCTCCAGTTCAGTGCATATATTGCAAAGTAACTCCACCATCGACATAGAGGTGTCTTCAGTAGTACCATCTATCAAGTTGGGACTTACACAAATTATTTAAAATAATAATAAATATTTTTAAAACTATGAAATTTGATAAATAAGTTTATCCATTACACTAAAAAACTCTGATATATATACTACTATATATATATACGAGCATGGTACCCGCGCAATGCGGCGGCGGTGGTGGGGAAGGCGGTCTAGTGGTGTCGGTGATGGTACTATTGGTGGTGGTGGCGGTGTCAAGTGGTGTAAGTTGATGTAATTGTGATAGTGAAATTTTTTATAAAATAAGGGCTTAAAGTTTTAATTATTAAATTAAAGGTTTAGAGTGTAAATTAATTTATTAAGGGCAAATTTAGTATTTTTAAAAAACTCTTTTCATAGTGAGTGTTTATTAAGGGTAATTTAGTAATTTCGTATGTAACTATTGTGTAACTATTTCTAAAAATGAGGGGTGTGATAATTTTTATGAAGGATTATAGATATAGATAATACAATATAATCAAGTCATAGTATAAGCAAATGCATCCACATATAGCCTATCTTTATCTTTTTAATTAAGAAAACAATATACAATATTTTTAATTTTTATAAATTAACCTAAACAATCCTTATATCTATTAGCTCATGATATTTGCCTATTTGGCATGGATTAAAAGTGAGAATAAGTTGATTATCTATACTATATTATAAAGCAGATTTTATCTAGATTTTCAACATTGAACTTAAATTTTCAATATTGATTTTAAGTTTCATCGAGAACGGTACCCGCGCGTTGCGGTGGTGATGGAGGTGATGGCGGCGGCGGTGGTGGGGAAGGCGGTCTAGTGGTGTCGGTGATGGTACTATTGGTGGTGGTGGCGGTGTCAAGTGGTGTAAGTTGATGTAATTGTGATAGTGAAATTTTTTAAAATAAGGGCTTAAAGTGTTAATTATTAAATTAAAGGTTTAGAGTGTAAATTAATTTATTAAGGGCAAATTTAGTATTTTTAAAAAACTCTTTTCATAGTGAGTGTTTATTAAGGGTAATTTAGAAATTTCGTATGTAACTATTGTGTAACTATTTCTAAAAATGAGGGGTGTGATAGTTTTTATGAAGGATTATAGATATAGATAATACAATATAATCAAGTCATAGTATAAGCAAATGCATCCACATATAGCCTATCTTTATCTTTTTAATTAAGAAAACAATATACAATATTTTTAATTTTTATAAATTAACCTAAACAATCCTTATATCTATTAGCTCATGATATTTGCCTATTTGGCATGGATTAAAAGTGAGAATAAGTTGATTATCTATACTATATTATAAAGCAGATTTTATCTAGATTTTCAACATTGAACTTAAATTTTCAATATTGATTTTAAGTTTCATCGAGAACGGTACCCGCGCGTTGCGGTGGTGATGGAGGTGATGGCGGCGGCGGTGGCGGTGATGGGGTGATCTAGCTGACGGGCTCCGCCCTTAGCCGTATGGGCTCCGCCCTCGGATTTAAAAATTCGTCGAAAGTATATTCTGTTAAGACCCTCTTGTGATGGTAGGAAGTCTCAGAAGGGCTTATTCCCCGATGCCATTGGGAGGCCGTCATTGGGGGTGAAACTTCTGGGAGGGGCTGTTAGTAGAGATGTGGGTTTATTAGTGGGCTAGCAAAGAAGAGAGCTGCTAATGCTGTTGATTTGATGCGCCTCCTCCCACAGCTTCGCGACCCACAGAGTGAGCTTCTATTACTACGATCATGTATGGGTATTGCCAAACTTTTTTTTGGCCTGAGGACCTGTCAACCTGTTCATGTGGAGGAGGCAGCGTGTGACAACCGCCAAAAATTCAGGTTGATTAATTTACTATTATGTGTACTATTTAAATTTTGTTGATTAAACAATATGAACAAACATTTTATGGCATGATAAACTGAACAAATATATTTTTTGATAAATTATGAATAATCATTGCCAAGAACTCAAATAGTTATTTGAGAGTTGTTTGTAAATATTTTCCACACTTATACTATCAATAACCGTATTTAGGAATAGTACGTATTAGTGAATAGTAACCGTAATTACAGTGAATCGTATTCATGAATAGTGATCGTGAATAGTGACAGTGAATAGTAACGGTAAATAGTAAAGGTAAAAGTAAATTGTAAATAGTAAAGATATAAATTTAAATATGTAATTTATGTACAAATTAATCATCGTGAACAAACATCATTATGAGATACTGAATCAAACAAATATTCATCAGTTTGATGAACATGTTGCAGACAAACTTTAGTTGCACACTTAATCTATAGTTAATTATTATAGATTGCTCAAATGAAACGTTATACATGTTAGATTGTATACACTGTTTATATTACCTTTCTAAATAATAGATACTAGAAACGGATTTATAAACAATACATTAAATAAAATATTATTACATTACATTGTTAATAAATTCTAAACTTCACGTGTTTTTGGAATTTACAATATGTTCATACAACTAATGAATTATTGTCCATTCTGAGTCACGGGTAAAATAAGCATTACTGTAGTTATTATAAAACTCGTACCATCATATATTCACTTCTAAATTTCTCTCTTATAATCACACAAGACTAAGTGATCTTTCTTCTACAACACTAAGGTGAGTTTTCATATTCCCCTTTTTAATTCTTTTATATGATTTATTTCGGGGACTGAGATACATGCAAATAAAACTACTTGTTATACTTATATGTATATTTTCAAAGTTATATACTTATATGTATATTTACAAAATTATATGTAGAGAATAGAATTTGAGCTTTAGTGTGTGTTAATGGAGGTTTCTAGTGAGAGAAAGTAGAGAGAGAGTAGAGAGATGTCAGGGAAAGATTAGTTGTATTATGTGTTCAAAAGGTTTTCAAATTACATAAGAGTGGGGGTTTATATACATAAGAGCTATTTACACTATGCCCCCTTCCATATTAACAAGTTTACATTCTAAGTACAAAATGACATAAGGTATACAAATCAACTACTACATTTATATTTCTAACAATCTCCCCCTTAGTAGTGATTTGTGAAAAATATCCAGTCTTGTCTTTCTTTAAGCTCTTGTATTTGGTCTTCCTTTGTTTGGATGCCAGAACCAATTTTCTCCTTCGGGTCTGTCATCAGGAACAACCATGTTGTCTGCAAAGTTTCTTGGAGGAATGTTCTGTGGACCTGGAAGATGACCGGGCGCATACTTGATCCAACAACCTCCTCTTCGACGTACGACGTACTTAGACTTCTGAGCATTCTTTGCTTCTCTCATCATTCTAATGCTGTCTCTGTACTCGAGTCTTTGATTAATCTTGGAGATTGCTTTGTCAAACACTTCCTTTTTCTTTTCATCTTGCTCGTCATCTTGCAGGCACAACAACACATTCTTACAAAACTCCAACGTTCCATCAGAATAGGAAGCAAGTTCATCCATGCGAATGAAAATCTTCTTCTTTCTGCTATTCAAAAAGACAACACCGAAGGATGGTTCTTCAATGATATGACCAATACTTAGCTGTTCAATATCTGTGGTGTATAGACTTTGATCTGGATACGGCACATTAATCTTTCTCTTTACAACTTCAAATCCTATCTGAAAATCTTCCAATGAAGCATATTGAATGCAGCTTGACATATATCTTTTAACAGCTTCAAAGGCAATAACATCTTCACGATATCTCTGCATAGCATTCACAAAATGATTGTAGAGAAAGATAATGTCATCAACTGGCAGCAGCTTGAACTGTGTTTCAGTAAATCTGTAGCTCTTGCCATTATCTCTTTTGACATGAAAACTTGGGATTGAGATAGTGTTTCTTTTAACCAAAATGACTCTGATCAGCACCAAGATTTTGTGATTTCTTTGTTCCTCAAGGAGCTTGGGATTATATTGCTTGGTGAGTTTAAGAAGCTCTTTGTATTCTTCTACTTGTCTTGCTTCCTTAAACTTGTACATTGACTCCAACTCAGGTCTTATGGTTTTAGTAACTTTGGTAGCTCCACAAAAGATTGGAAATGCTCTTTCCTCCAAAAATCTAGACTTCTTAGCTGCCTCCTTTGGCTTAACACCTAGCGCAACCATTCTTTCCTTATCCCTCAAGAAGTATCCCCGATTAATGAACCTCCTTTGTTCATCAGTCAATTCAGTTGGAAAATAATCAGGGAGAACTTCCTCGGATACTATTGCTTCTTTCAACACTTGCTTATAAGTTGATTTCTTGAAGTTCTGAGTTGCAGCCTCAGGAGTCTTTCTCAATTCATCAAAGCTATTGAAGTCTTCAAATGTATAGTGTTGAGGAGTTGTGAAACCCTGAGTAGACGATTCTCCAGCTTCTTTTCTGCTTGATGAACCTGTTTCAAAATAATCAAGATCTGGGAAGTCTTCAAACACAGGCTCCTCAACTGCTTCTACATTTGCTGGATTCTCAACTATCTCCGGCTCATCCAATGTTACATTATCTTTTAAGGCTTCAATATCTGCATCTCTCTCAGCATATTCAACTATCTCATCTTCAATCACATACCCTTCATCTTCATTTTCAACAATATTTTCATTATCTTCATCATCATCATCATCATCAGAATCATCACCAAAAACTTCAACTAACCTTCTTCTAATCTCATCATTCAAAGAATCATTCTCAACATTTTCAACATTCACACCCTCGGCTCTTTCTTCCATCACCACATCTCCAACAATTCCTTCAACTCTTGCCGAAGTATTATCAATGTTCGTTTGACCTTCTCCTTGGTTCTCCCCCTCGGGGTGATCATCAGAATCAGGATCATCCCGACGAGAAGGAACCGAGGCCGGTCGGCAAGACTCTAACGCCAACAATCTCAATTCAAAAGCAGCAAGTTTTGCATCATATTCAGCCTTTTGACGTTCTACTTGAGCTTGTAACTCTTTCACTCTTCTTTCAGTGGCTATTTCTCTTTCTCGCACCTCAAGAGCATTCAACACCCCTCTTTCAGTTACCGTCAACAAATCACCCTCAGACCTTAAAATAGTCAATAAAACTTCACAAGCAGCGTCTTTTGTAGGTAAATTTGTTGAGGTTGATGGAATTTCATTTGGTGTTGGTGTTCTTTGTGTTTGTGTAGGAGGTGGAGTAGCCAACCCGGGGGTTGTTGGCACACTTGTGGTGTGACCTAAATTCAGCGATGCTGATTCAGGATTTCCTGCGGATCCTCGGGTTATACCCTCACCAGCAGTTTCAGATTCATGGGCTTGCAACCCGAATCAATTGGTGTCCTAGACTGTGATAAATCACTGTCCTGGACTTGTTGTTGGGCAACACCACTAACAACACCGGGGTCACTGAGAATGCCCGTTAATACAGTCTCAGGTTGATCCTGAGGAACAACAGTGTCACTACGGCGTTCATACTGCTCCCCAGTCTTGGTCTGAGGACTGTTACCTGCGGCTAAAGCTGGCGTGATGTTAGCTAAGGCAGGATTTCCAAGCTGTCCTTGAGGGTCACACAAAGTGGGTCCCTCTCCGCTTGTTCCGGCACCAGTACTCAACTGGGCTTGTGAATCAGTGTCCCTAGGGGATCTAGACTCTTGCAAGAACTGAAGGCGAGAGGTGGGGCTGGTCCTCTCTAATTTCAACACTCTCATCCTCCAAATGAGGAGAGTGTGGTGAGCGTGGTTTATCCCCGTGTATTTCTGAGACTAACTCCTGTTGTGAGGAGTCAGAATGGTTGGGAGAGGTTGGTGCAAACGAGAATGGGCAGTTCTCGATTTCTACCCTAGGGTAAACAACCCGGCTAGACACATTTGTTTGAACTAATGGAGGGCCATCGTTTTCTTTTTGCCCTTGTCCTAACCCGGACCGCACATCCTCTCTGGTATTTTCAACTCCTCCCTCAGTCTCGCCTTGTTCCTCCTGCACAACATCATCTCCAGTGCAAACATTCTCAGGCTCAATCTCAGATTCAACATTATGCACAATTCTTGTTGCATGTTCAACATCAAACTCCGCTGAGGCACCAGGTTGGTCATTCACATCTGCTGAAGAAGATTCTAGTCTTTGACTTGCAGATCTAGACGACTTATGTTTTCTTTTTGATTTCTTTTTCTTTGAAGTCTGCTTTAGAACACTTCTAGCAGACATTTTAAGTCGTCTTCCTGGTGGTGGAGTTGGTTCATCAGGTAGTATTGAAGCAATTGATCGAGGTGGTGTTAGAATTGGTGGATTCGGTGAAACAATGGATGGTAAAGGTGTCGATTGCGAAGGTGAAGATTGTGAAAGGGGAACGGTTGGTGTAGATTGTGTAGATTGTGAAGGTGATGTTTGTGATGTAATGTTTGGTGTGGGTTGTGAAACAGGTGATGAAATAGGTTCAGGTGAAGCAACATCTTGCTGAAACATAACTCTTTTAGACTTTCTTTTCCTCTGCTCAGAGGCCCCTTCATCACTAACCCCTCTTTTTCTTTTTGACACACTAGGACCCTCACTTGGTGACCTATGCTCAGCTTGGGAAGGAGTCTGTCGGCTTTCAGACCCCATCGCTGAGACTAACCACTCAAGATAAGCCCTAAGGTGAGGACTCTGAGCAGGAACCAGATTTATCAAAAACGGTGGAATCGGAAAAGGTCTTACGGTTTCACAACTTGTGCCTCTCAAGTTGGATTTATATAAAGCAATCACACATTTAAAGCTGTCTTCCAACCTAGGAATTTCTTCTGCATTATCAAGAACATCTTCGATAACCAGAGTGAAAAATCTGATGAAGGGAATGTACTTTCGGTCTTGTTTATCCTTTCCCTTAACAACTTGAATCAGCTTTTTCCATATTATCGCCGCAAAGTCACACTGCACATTGTGAGTGACTGCATAATAGATTGCCAAAGAATCTTTTGTCATCAGATCAATTCCTTTCTGTGACGGCATCAAGCAGGTTGAAAGAATATTGTACATTGTATGCCAGAGAGTTGCTACATTACTTCTTCTGAAGTCTCTCATCGTTGTCAAATCTCCTGCATACCCCAACGAATGAACTCCTGCCAACATTTCTTCTACAGATGGGAGTTCTTCGTATTCTTCTAGAACAGGAAATCCAATAATTGTTCTAAATTCATCCAGAGTTAATCTACAGTTGAAGATTTCAGCTTCTGATTCTAGTGAGAATTTGAAGTATTCTGCTGTGTTGTGCCTTTTACTTCCTCGCACATATTCAATTGATTCCCACAGCTCGAAGACATACTTCTCAGGTACAAGTGCACCTCCAGTTAAAGCATTATTTAGTGGATGATAGCTGAGAATCTCTGGAATGATAGGAAATTTGCAAGCAAAAGGAATATGTAATGCTTGATTAGCTTGCATTTTCATCGAATCTCCTTCTCTGAACATTGCCATCTGGATACTTTATTTTTATTTTTTTTCTGTTCAAGACAAACTGACCAAAGTTTTTGACCAGAAAAGACATGTTAAACACAGAAAAAAAATAACAAAATATACCAACATTTAAGAAACACATTTATTACACAGACAATGTTTTGCATATATATTAAAAATGAGAGAACAAAGTAGTACACAAAGGCGTTCGATACCTTGCATCTCACCCAAATATATAACAAAATATACAACTTTTAAGAAACACATTTATTACACAGACAATGTTTTGCATATATATTAAAAATGAGAGAACAAAGTAGTACACAAAGGCGTTCGATACCTTGCCTCTCACTCTAAACACTTATGAAATACTATATATTTACATACACAATACACATATACAAATAAACATTTTAAAAACACAGCACAAATAATAATAAAAGAAACATAGAATAAAATAAAGAATAAAAAAATTTTGAAATTCTAATTTGTATTGGAGTTGAAACATGTAAATGCAGAGCTCAAAGCTCTGCAAATGAGCTGTTCAGATTCACTCCTTTGAAATGTATGAAATTTTCTTATATTGAACAACAAAAATGTTGGCAATCGATAAAGAACAATTTCAATGATGAAAATTTCAATTTGTGACTGTTTGCCGAGCAAAATGCTCTGCAAACAGTTGAATTTAAGACTTTGTGAAAAAAAAAATTTCATTTTGTACTGTTTGCCGAGCAAAAGCTCTGCAAACAGTTGAATTTAAGAACTTTGTGAAAATTTTTCATTTTGTACTGTTTGCCGAGCACAAAGCTCTGCAAACAGTTGATTTTGACAAAACTTGGTGAAAAATTTTCACTTTGTACTGTTTGCCGAGCAAAATGCTCTACAAACAGTTGATTTTAAAAAACTTGGTGAAAAATTTTCACTTTGTACTGTTTGCCGAGCAAAATGCTCTGCAAACAGTTGATTTTAACAAAACTTGGTGAAAAATTTTCACTTTGTACTGTTTGCCGAGCAAAAGCTCTGCAAACAGTTGAATTTAAGAACTTTGTGAAAATTTTTCATTTTGTACTGTTTGCCGAGCACAAAGCTCTGCAAACAGTTGAATTTAAGACTTTGTGAAAAAAAAAATTTCATTTTGTACTGTTTGCCGAGCAAAAAGCTCTGCAAACAGTTGAATTTAAGAACTTTGTGAAAATTTTTCATTTTGTACTGTTTGCCGAGCACAAAGCTCTGCAAACAGTTGAATTTAAGAACTTTGTGAAAATTTTTCATTTTGTACTGTTTGCCGAGCACAAAGCTCTGCAAATGAGCTGTTCAGATTCACTCCTTTGAAATGTATGAAATTTTCTTATATTGAACAACAAAAATGTTGGCAATCGATAAAGAACAATTTCAATGATGAAAATTTCAATTTGTGCTGTTTGCCGAGCAAAATGCTCTGCAAACAGTTGAATTTAAGACTTTGTGAAAAAAAAATTTCATTTTGTACTGTTTGCCGAGCAAAATGCTCTGCAAACAGTTGATTTTAAAAACTTTGAGAAAATTCTCATTTTGTACTGTTTGCCGAGCAAAAAGCTCTGCAAACAGTTGATTTTAAAAACTTTGAGAAAATTCTCATTTTGTACTGTTTGCCGAGCAAAAAGCTCTGCAAACAGTTGAATTTAAGAACTTTGTGAAAATTTTTCATTTTGTACTGTTTGCCGAGCACAAAGCTCTGCAAACAGTTGAATTTAAGAACTTTGTGAAAATTTTTCATTTTGTACTGTTTGCCGAGCACAAAGCTCTGCAAACAGTTGAATTTAAGAACTTTGTGAAAATTTTTCATTTTGTACTGTTTGCCGAGCACAAAGCTCTGCAAACAGTTGATTTTGACAAAACTTGGTGAAAAATTTTCACTTTGTACTGTTTGCCGAGCAAAATGCTCTGCAAACAGTTGATTTTGACAAAACTTGGTGAAAAATTTTCACTTTGTACTGTTTGCCGAGCAAAATGCTCTGCAAACAGTTGAATTTAAAACTTGGTGAAAATTTTTCACTTTGTACTGTTTGCCGAGCAAAAGCTCTGCAAACAGTTGAATTTAAGAACTTTGTGAAAATTTTTCATTTTGTACTGTTTGCCGAGCACAAAGCTCTGCAAACAGTTGAATTTAAGAACTTTGTGAAAATTTTTCATTTTGTACTGTTTGCCGAGCACAAAGCTCTGCAAACAGTTGATTTTGAAAAACTTGGTGAAAAATTTTCACTTTGTACTGTTTGCCGAGCAAAATGCTCTGCAAACAGTTGATTTTGACAAAACTTGGTGAAAAATTTTCACTTTGTACTGTTTGCCGAGCAAAATGCTCTGCAAACAGTTGAATTTAAGAACTTTGTGAAAATTTTTCATTTTGTACTGTTTGCCGAGCACAAAGCTCTGCAAACAGTTGAATTTAAGAACTTTGTGAAAATTTTTCATTTTGTACTGTTTGCCGAGCAAAATGCTCTGCAAACAGTTGTTTTTAAGACTTGAAAGACTTGGAAATCAAAAAGTCCTGTTTGCCGAGCAAAAAGCTCTGCAAACAGTTGAATTTAAGACTTTGTGAAAAAAAAAATTTCATTTTGTACTGTTTGCCGAGCAAAATGCTCTGCAAACAGTTGATTTCATACTTGGAAAAAAAAATTTGGAAATCAAAATGGCATGAATGCCGAGCAAAGTGCTCTGCATTATGTTGTTTTAGGACTTGGTGGAAAAACAAATTTGGTTTGATAAAAACAAGTATTTGCCGAGCAAAAAGCTCTGCAAATGACACTTTTGATCCAAAAATTTGTTTGAGATTACCAAGTACATGTTAAACAAACTTTATGATGATTTGACGATGATCAAGAACAAAGTACCCATTTGCCGAGCAAAATGCTCTGCAAATGATACTTTTCATCAAAAAAAAAGTTTACCCAGCCCTTCAACCCATTAAAACCAGAAAAACTCAAACATAAGCAGATTAAACCATTCAGTACAGATTAACAACAAATATAAACCCTAAACATGCATCTACGATCATCAAAACATGAATCAAAACACCAAAATGAGCATAAAAAATTAAAAAATTCACTTTGTACTGTTTGCCGAGCAAAATGCTCTGCAAACAGTTGATTTTGACAAAACTTGGTGAAAAATTTTCACTTTGTACTGTTTGCCGAGCAAAATGCTCTGCAAACAGTTGATTTTGACAAAACTTGGTGAAAAATTTTCACTTTGTACTGTTTGCCGAGCAAAATGCTCTGCAAACAGTTGATTTTAACAAAACTTGGTGAAAAATTTTCACTTTGTACTGTTTGCCGAGCAAAATGCTCTGCAAACAGTTGAATTTAAGAACTTTGTGAAAATTTTTCATTTTGTACTGTTTGCCGAGCAAAAAGCTCTGCAAACAGTTGAATTTAAGACTTTGTGAAAAAAAAATTTCATTTTGTACTGTTTGCCGAGCAAAATGCTCTGCAAACAGTTGAATTTAAGAACTTTGTGAAAATTTTTCATTTTGTACTGTTTGCCGAGCACAAAGCTCTGCAAACAGTTGATTTTGACAAAACTTGGTGAAAAATTTTCACTTTGTACTGTTTGCCGAGCAAAATGCTCTACAAACAGTTGATTTTAACAAAACTTGGTGAAAAATTTTCACTTTGTACTGTTTGCCGAGCAAAATGCTCTGCAAACAGTTGAATTTAAGACTTTGTGAAAAAAAAATTTCATTTTGTACTGTTTGCCGAGCAAAATGCTCTGCAAACAGTTGATTTTAAAAACTTTGAGAAAAGCAAAAAAAATTAACAAAAAAAAAATAAAAAAAAAAAATAAAAAAAAAAAATTAAAAAAAAAAAAAACAAAACAAAAAAAATTAACAAAAGAAAAATAACAAAACAAAAAATTAACAAAACAAAAAATAAAAAAAAAAAATAAAAAAAAAAAATAAAAAAAAAAAATTAAAAAAAAAAACTTACAAAACAAAAAAAATTAACAAAAAAAAAATTAACAAAACAAAAAATAAAAAAAAAAAATTAAAAAACAAAAAATAAAAAAAAAAAATTAAAAAAAAAAAACTTACAAAACAAAAAAAATTAACAAAAGAAAAAATAACAAAACAAAAAATTAACAAAACAAAAAATTAAAAAACAAAAAATTAACAAAAAAAAAATTAAAAAACAAAAAATTAACAAAACAAAAAATTAACAAAACAAAAAATTAACAAAACAAAAAATTAACAAAAAAAAAATTAAAAAACAAAAAATTAACAAAACAAAAAATTAACAAAACAAAAAATTAACAAAACAAAAAATTAACAAAACAAAAAATTAACAAAACAAAAAATTAACAAAACAAAAAAAACAAAACAAAAAATTAACAAAACAAAAAATAAAAAAAAAAAATAAAAAAAAAAAATAAAAAAAAAAAATTAAAAAAAAAAACTTACAAAACAAAAAAAATTAACAAAACAAAAAATAACAAAACAATAATCATAAAAACAAAAATAACACAGAAAAAAAAAATTAAAATAAAAAATAAAAAATATTGAAAAAAAATAAACAACAAACAAAAATCTTTTTATCTTTTTAAATATTTTCTAATTTTATATTTGGTTTTTCAATTTTAAAAACAAATACACAAAAAAAATTTAGTAAAAAAAAACTTTAAACATATTAGAAAAATAAACAAACATTTTCATGCATTTCACACTCCCCCTCAAATACAGCATATTAGACTATACTAAATTTACAAACTCCCCCTAAAATCATGAATTCTACCCTTTTTCTCCCCCTCAAACATTGCATACAATACCAAGTAAAACACATCAATGTTTGATATAGAAAATAAACATAGAATACATGGCATTAAAGCATTTAAGTTTGTAAATCAAGCATTCCCAACTTGGTTTTCAGAAAATTGAACCTGTTTTCATCCAAAGGCTTAGTGAAAAGGTCTGCAAGTTGGTAGTTTGTTGGGACAAAATAGAGTTCGATGCTACCTTTCTCGACATGATCTTTAAGAAAATGGTACCGAACATCTATGTGCTTGGTCTTTGTGTGCTGTACAGGATTGCAAGAAATGGCAATAGCACTCTTTGAGTCACAGTAAATGGGAATTCTGTTGAATTGGAATCCATAATCAGTCAACTGTGTCTTCATCCAAAGAACCTGTGAACAACAACTTGCTGCAGCAACGTATTCAGCTTCTGCAGTAGATGTGGATACACAATTCTGTTTCTTTGAAGACCAACTGACCAATCTATCCCCTAGAAACTGTACACTCCCAGAAGTACTCTTTCGATCAAGCTTACAACCTGCATGGTCAGCATCCGAATATGCAATTAACTGAAATCCGGTATCCCTAGGATACCAGAGACCAAGGTTCACTCTTTCAGGTATCGGAAGATCCGTTTAACGGCCTGGAAATGACTTGGTTCCAGTCATATGGCGAGAACATCCCGAGTCGACATACCATACACAAATGAGAAATTCCTGCAAGGACAGGGAATATGGTTTAGGTACCCATGTAGATTGGGTCCTTGCAGGTTAGGTGGATAACATGCAAGTACACATAAAGAAAATAAAGCAAAATAAACATCAAGCAATATGACAAACAAACAAACATTTTATTGAAATAACACACAAGCACACAGAATTGTTCAAAACACAAATACGAATTACAAGCATGGGAATGTAAAAGTTTATACACATGATTTGATACAAGCAGGACTAGTCCTAGATTTAGATGCATTATCTAATGTAGATGATCTACGGACAATCCACACTTGTTTGACATGGGTAGTGTGTCCATCAAGATTAACTTTTCTAGTAGCATGCAAGAATTTATCTTTTGGAATCCATTTACTGCTACTTTTCATGCACAAGTCACCTGAAACACGAACATCTTTGGTATTGGTTTGTTATTTGGTTTTGAAGCAGTCTTTGGTATTGGTTTGTTATTTGGTTTTGAAGCAGTCTTTGGTATTGGTTTGGTATTTGGTTTTGAAGCAGTCTTTGGTATTGGTTTGTTATTTGGTTTTGAAGCAGTTTTGGGTATTGGTTTGGTATTTGGTTTTGAAGCAGTCTTGGGTATTGGTTTGGTATTTGGTTTTGAAGCAGTCTTTGGTATTGGTTTGTTATTTGGTTTTGAAGCAGTCTTTGGTATTGGTTTGTTATTTGGTTTTGAAGCAGTCTTTGGTATTGGTTTGGTATTTGGTTTTGAAGCAGTCTTTGGTAATGGTTTGTTATTTGGTTTTGAAGCAGTCTTGGGTATTGGTTTGGTATTTGGTTTTGAAGCAGTCTTTGGTAATGGGTTGGACTTTGATTGTTGGGTGGTCTTTGGTCTTTGGAACTCATTGATTGATGAAGATTGTGAAGAGTGTGACTTTGGAATCTTCTTTAGATTAAAATCAAGTTTTTCTTCCTTTTTAACAAAATGTTTTTCAAACTCAGGATCAAAATCATGATTGTCTTCCAAAAATGTTGACATTTCATCGGTTTCCAACTTCACACTGACTTCACTTTTCTTTATTGGACATGGACTTTGCTTGAGTGAAATTGATGCTTTTTCATTTTCTTTATGAAATTGAAGTGCTATTTTCTGAAGTTGGGATTCAACTTTTAAATCATTAAGTTCCTTTAGCACATTTAATCTCTGTTTTCTTTCTTTTTCAAACTTTTGTTTGAAAGCATCAATTTCATTCAAGTAAGATTGAGTTCCTTCAGAAAATTTGGTGAAAGTCTCAATTTCAGAGGTAATTGGGAAAAAATAATCATCAATATCATGAACATCATCTAAATCACCATCAGTTTGAACAGAAACATGGACAACTTGACTCTCAGTTTTCACAGATGCATTCATGATTTCACTTAAAGAACATGTATTTTGTGAAGTTGTCTCATTTTGACAGACAGATTTGGTTGATGGAGATGGAGTGGCCATAACTTCACAAACAGGACAATTGGGGTGGTCACACTCATTTTCATGATTCTTGGGTGAGTCAATGACATAATGATTTTGAGTCTTCAAATTTTCTATCAAAGATTGCTTTTTCTCAAGAGACTTTTCCAGATCTTCAATTACCTTTTCCAAAACTTTTTGTGGCACATAAGGTCTCAAATTTTCAGGTTTTGGAATAGGATTAGAATCTTCCAAAGGTTTTTCAGTAAAACACTCTAGAATTTCGGGTATTACAGCCTCATGATTGTCTTTGATTGTGTTGCGTGTAGAGTTAGCGAAAAAATCATATGACTCATCCATTAACTCATAGTTAAAGTAGACTTTTGCACCCTTTTCTAGAAAATCATCAGACTCATAATCACTATTGGTCGGTCTCACAAATTGGTCTGTCATCCCACATCTCAGATAAGATTCGTTGTATAACGATGGGACTTCTTTTTGTGCTTCGAGCAAACATTTTGGATTATTATAACCCAACCCTGATGTGAAAATTGTTTCTGAATTTCTGGGCCTGTTTAAATAGACTTGTTGATATGAACGATTTATCTTATACAACTTTTCTTGATATGACTTGATTTCAGCTTTCAACTCATCATTTTCTTTATCAAGTTTTTGTTTAAGAGAATCTTTTATACAACATTCATATTTTAGGTCAGAAATTTTATTTTCAAATTCCGTCACATCAGGGATAGATTCTTTCATCTTGACATTCAAAGACTCAATGTCTTCAGCCAAAGCATTTGCTCGAAACATCTCATTGGTCTTCTCAACTTGAAGTTGTCGTACAATCTTGCTCAGTTCAAGAACTTTGGTCTCAAGTTCTTGTTTCTCAAGATGCAGTTTGGAGTTTTGAGTAAAAGAGACTGCTGCTTTTTCAGATTTCAAATTTTCAAATTCTTTTTGAAATGTATCAATTTTAATTTGAAAATCTTTTTCTTTGTCCTCCAAATCTTTCTTTAATTTTAGATTCTTTTTACTCAACTCCCTGCAGTCTTTCCTTGCTGTCTCAGCCATATCCATATAATATTTCAACACAGATTTGGGAATAGAGATTACCTCATCCTCGACTTCAGAAACACTTTCATCTTCTTCCTCCAACTCCTTTGACTTCTTGATCTTTGTCATGAAGCACACATTTGCTGCAAGTTCGTCTGTCTCCTCGTCAGAAAGATGTAACCACTTGTCATCCTCAGCGAGAAGAGCAATTCCGCTTTCCTCTTGTCTTGCCAGCAAAAGTTTGTACTTGTAGTACTCGGAGTTCTTCTGTCGAGGTTTGGTGCAGTTGATTGCAAAATGTCCAGTCAAGCCACAGTTATAGCACTTCTTTTCTTCATTCCTTCTCTCCATTACCTTCTTCTCAAACTTCCTCTGATTTTCATATTTCTTATCACCTCCAACAAACTCTTTCTTCTGATCAAACTTAGGAGCATTTGCATTTTTAGCATAAGAAGAAACTGACGAAGTCCTAAGCTGATTGTTTGTTGGTTTCTTTTTGAAGAATTTCTTCTTGAAAGCCTTGGTGAAATAAGCGAGTTCTTTGTACATCTGTTTTTGGTTGTCATCCAGATCAGAATCACTCATATCACTCGAATCAGAATCAGTTTGAACTTCAACAAAACTGTGTCTTGACATTCTAGGAGTCTTCTTTTCAGCAACCAAAGCCAATGGATCTGAATGTACACTCTCTTCTTTCTTCTTCTGAATTCTTTTAACATCTTCCACATTCAGTTGTAGCTTTTCAAACAGAGTATGAATTGTGAGCTTTGCAAAATCTGATTGTTGGTTGAGTTGAGTTCCATATAAAAAAAAAAAAAAAAAAAAAAAAAAAAAAAAAAAAAAAAAAAAAAAAAAAAAAAAAAAAAAAAAAAAAAAAAAAAAAAAAAAAAAAAAAAAAAAAAAAAAAAAAAAAAAAAAAAAAAAAAAAAAAAAAAAAAAAAAAAAAAAAAAAAAAAAAAAAAAAAAAAAAAAAAAAAAAAAAAAAAAAAAAAAAAAAAAAAAAAAAAAAAAAAAAAAAAAAAAAAAAAAAAAAAAAAAAAAAAAAAAAAAAAAAAAAAAAAAAAAAAAAAAAAAAAAAAAAAAAAAAAAAAAAAAAAAAAAAAAAAAAAAAAAAAAAAAAAAAAAAAAAAAAAAAAAAAAAAAAAAAAAAAAAAAAAAAAAAAAAAAAAAAAAAAAAAAAAAAAAAAAAAAAAAAAAAAAAAAAAAAAAAAAAAAAAAAAAAAAAAAAAAAAAAAAAAAAAAAAAAAAAAAAAAAAAAAAAAAAAAAAAAAAAAAAAAAAAAAAAAAAAAAAAAAAAAAAAAAAAAAAAAAAAAAAAAAAAAAAAAAAAAAAAAAAAAAAAAAAAAAAAAAAAAAAAAAAAAAAAAAAAAAAAAAAAAAAAAAAAAAAAAAAAAAAAAAAAAAAAAAAAAAAAAAAAAAAAAAAAAAAAAAAAAAAAAAAAAAAAAAAAAAAAAAAAAAAAAAAAAAAAAAAAAAAAAAAAAAAAAAAAAAAAAAAAAAAAAAAAAAAAAAAAAAAAAAAAAAAAAAAAAAAAAAAAAAAAAAAAAAAAAAAAAAAAAAAAAAAAAAAAAAAAAAAAAAAAAAAAAAAAAAAAAAAAAAAAAAAAAAAAAAAAAAAAAAAAAAAAAAAAAAAAAAAAAAAAAAAAAAAAAAAAAAAAAAAAAAAAAAAAAAAAAAAAAAAAAAAAAAAAAAAAAAAAAAAAAAAAAAAAAAAAAAAAAAAAAAAAAAAAAAAAAAAAAAAAAAAAAAAAAAAAAAAAAAAAAAAAAAAAAAAAAAAAAAAAAAAAAAAAAAAAAAAAAAAAAAAAAAAAAAAAAAAAAAAAAAAAAAAAAAAAAAAAAAAAAAAAAAAAAAAAAAAAAAAAAAAAAAAAAAAAAAAAAAAAAAAAAAAAAAAAAAAAAAAAAAAAAAAAAAAAAAAAAAAAAAAAAAAAAAAAAAAAAAAAAAAAAAAAAAAAAAAAAAAAAAAAAAAAAAAAAAAAAAAAAAAAAAAAAAAAAAAAAAAAAAAAAAAAAAAAAAAAAAAAAAAAAAAAAAAAAAAAAAAAAAAAAAAAAAAAAAAAAAAAAAAAAAAAAAAAAAAAAAAAAAAAAAAAAAAAAAAAAAAAAAAAAAAAAAAAAAAAAAAAAAAAAAAAAAAAAAAAAAAAAAAAAAAAAAAAAAAAAAAAAAAAAAAAAAAAAAAAAAAAAAAAAAAAAAAAAAAAAAAAAAAAAAAAAAAAAAAAAAAAAAAAAAAAAAAAAAAAAAAAAAAAAAAAAAAAAAAAAAAAAAAAAAAAAAAAAAAAAAAAAAAAAAAAAAAAAAAAAAAAAAAAAAAAAAAAAAAAAAAAAAAAAAAAAAAAAAAAAAAAAAAAAAAAAAAAAAAAAAAAAAAAAAAAAAAAAAAAAAAGTTAAAAAAAAACTTGTGAATTTTCAAATTCAACTAAATGCAGAGCTTAAACCTCTGCAAATAGAACAAGTAAGAATATTGAAAATTTTGATTTTCCTTCCCAGACGAAGAATATCGATGAAAAATGGTTTTGAGAAATTTTCTTGGAAAATTTTGATTTGAGATTCTTAAAAACAACTAAGTGCCGAGCTAAATGCTCTGCAAATAGTGTAAGTGACCAAATTCTTAAAAACAACTGAATGCCGAGCTTAAATCTCTGCAAATAGTGTAAGTGACCAAATTCTTAAAAACAACTGAATGCCGAGCTTAAATCTCTGCAAATAGTGTAAGTGACCAAATTCTTAAAAACAACTGAATGCCGAGCTTAAATCTCTGCAAACAGTACAACTTATAAAGTCACTTGGTCGAAGAATCAGTTTGAACTTCAACAAAACTGTGTCTTGACATTCTAGGAGTCTTCTTTTCAGCAACCAAAGCCAATGGATCTGAATGTACACTCTCTTCTTTCTTCTTCTGAATTCTTTTAACATCTTCCACATTCAGTTGTAGCTTTTCAAACAGAGTATGAATTGTGAGCTTTGCAAAATCTGATTGTTGGTTGAGTTGAGTTCCATATACTTGCCATTCTTCTTCCAAATTCTTGATGAATTTGATGTTCAGTTCCATATTGGTTCTTTTAACATCATTCTTTCTCAGCTCATTGATGACGTTACAGAATCTGATGTATACCTCATTCAGTGGTTCACCTTTTTGCTGTCTGAATGTTTCATACATATTCAGAACAGTTGACAACCTAATGGTGTTTGATACATCTGATCCTTCCATTTGCTTCTCTACTTCATCCCAAATGTCTTTTCCTGTTTCATAGGAATCCACATTGCAGTAAATGTCATCAGGAAGTGCTTGGTAAAGAAAGGCAATTGCACTTTGGTCAGCCTCAACTCTGCTTCTTTGATCTGTGTTCCAACTCTCCTCAGGTAACACTTCTCCATTCACTAGGTTCTTTGGAATTTCAGGACCTTCTTTGTATGATTTCCTTAGCAGTTTTCCATTCTTTTGCCTGTCTATCCAGTTCAAAAATCTCTTCTTCCATTGAGGATAAGATCCTCTAAATAAGACAGGTGGTCTTCCGTCAGAACCAAGAGCTAGAGCTTCCCTTGATGCCATATCAATCAATTAAAAGTCTTAAAAAAAAACTTGTGAATTTTCAAATTCAACTAAATGCAGAGCTTAAACCTCTGCAAATAGAACAAGTAAGAATATTGAAAATTTTGAAAATTTTGATTTTCCTTCCCAGACGAAGAATATCGATGAAAAATGGTTTTGAGAAATTTTCTTGGAAAATTTTGATTTGAGATTCTTAAAAACAACTAAGTGCCGAGCTAAATGCTCTGCAAATGGTGTAAGTGATCAAGTTCTTGAAAACAACTAAATGCCGAGCTTAGTTCTCTGCAAATAGTGTAAGTGACCAAATTCTTAAAAACAACTGAATGCCGAGCTTAAATCTCTGCAAACAGTACAACTTATAAAGTCACTTGGTCGAAGGATCAATTTCAACTATTTGCCGAGCAAATAACTCTGCAAATAGTACAAATAGAACTTGTACTTAGTCACTCCACCCAAAACCACTTGTTTGCCGAGCTAAACTTCTGCAAACAATGCAAGTAGCACTAGTCTCAAATCAAGACTTCTCAATTCTCAAAAACAACTATTTGCCGAGCTAAACTTCTGCAAACAATGCAAGTAGCACTAGTCTCAAATCAAGACTTCTCAATTCTCAAAAACAACTATTTGCCGAGCAAGATGCTCTGCAAATAGTACAAGTAAGAACACCACTTAGCCAACGACTTCTGCAAATGCGAGTAACCACAACACGACAAAATAGTCGGTTAGGTTATCTTCTATGTTCAGCCAACCCCTTATTTGCAGAGAAGATAGTAAATCTTCGATATCTTCTTCATTTTTGCGAATTAGAACTCAAACTTTATATCAAAATGTTCAGAAAATCAATGCGCACAAATCCTCAAACAAATTAGATGCTAATTTCAACTGGAACTCAAACCCTCACGAACATGCGATTTGTAGAGCTCGATCGAAAACACTTCAAATGATGAAATTAGCCTCTGAAATTGATAGCGAAGGAAGATATAATGATATGAAATCGATCGGTGAACAAAATTAGAACAGAAACACACTTAATTTGCAGGAATCACTGAAACAGTGAGCTCTGCAAATGAACCTTTCAGAAAAATGCTCAAATTCTGAAATTAAGCACAAATTAAGCTTGTAATAAGCTTGTGGATCGTTCAGCAACTCTGATTGTGCTCTGATACCAATTGTAGAGAATAGAATTTGAGCTTTAGTGTGTGTTAATGGAGGTTTCTAGTGAGAGAAAGTAGAGAGAGAGTAGAGAGATGTCAGGGAAAGATTAGTTTGTATTATGTGTTAAAAGGTTTTCAAATTACATAAGAGTGGGGGTTTATATACATAAGAGCTATTTACACTATGCCCCCTTCCATATTAACAAGTTTACATTCTAAGTACAAAATGACATAAGGTATACAAATCAACTACTACATTTATATTTCTAACATATATATATATATTATATATATTTTGTAACTCCACTTTATTTATTTTATCTTCGGGGTAAAATACAAACTCTTTACTATTATGATGAACACAAGTATTCCAGAAATGTATATATGGTTGATTCTAAGTTGCTCTGTTCACTCAAAGTCCTCACTATCATGAACGATTAATTATGGAAACATAAACGTGGGTATATTGAATAGTACTATTGGGGTAGGCACCCTCATCCGTGTTGGTCATACCAACTGGATACGGATGCATTATATTTGGAAAGCTTAGGGTACCCTGAACAAGGTACCTACTCTGGAGGCAAATAAACACACACTTGTCTAGTTTCGGTTCATGAGCTTAGAACTTGATGTATACAATATCTACTCTTATATTCTATTTGATCCATTGTGTGATCAAATAGTTACTTTAAATCTTGTGGTTCATACTCTATATTTTTATTAAAAATCTATGATACTCTTTGCTTTATATCGTATCATAACTACTTGACATTGCGGTAAGGCAATGATCACACTGAACTCTGGTATTTTGAGAAACTATAAATTCTATATGAAAAACTTATGGAACTCACCAACTTTATGTTGACGTATTTTAGCATGTATTCTTAGGTAACTAGACGATACTCTATACATGGGACATTTTTCCGCTGCATACAACATACTGGACCATGGCCTACCCTCAGACTCTAGTAAAGACAAGTCAATTTGCTAAAGTCTCTGTCTACTGTTTAATATTGTTTAATATTAAATAAATGTTTTCAAGAATAATATCTTTCATAAATTGTAATATAAATTTGTGAACAATGCTTTTATATAAATGTATTTTAAAACGACAACGTTTTGTGTCGTTCAGTATATCTTGTGTTGTGAATCCATGTACGTCATGCCCCGTTTAGGGTGGGTGTGACACAACGCGTTTATTTGACATGGGTCTGCGTGGCGCTATTGCATACATTGTAGTTTGTGGTGGTCCTTTTTTGGGGACCTTCAATGGAGATTGGCTTCCTTACCTATTAGCTCTGGGGGTTTAGGGTTATATTCGGCAGTTGAGGTTTCATCTTATGCATTTGTGGCATCAAGGGCCCAATCTTGGGTACTACAGGATCACATCTTACGAGACAGTGGTATATGCGGTATGGATTCTGATTATGCTTGAGCCTTGGCTGGTCTTCGTGATACGATTCCCAGCTTTGATGTTGACGGTTTCACTAACAAGGACACCGTCCCCCCTAAAGCCCAACATGTATTGGCGAGTGCCCTTTTTAGTAAAACTGTCCAAGATATGAGGTACACTTTGACTTGACAATCAGACAAAAAGCCATTTTTAAGTGTCTACAGGCACCACATGCTCAAGATTATCTCCTTGTTGCCCCTATAGATGGGTTAGGACAACATATGTCACCGGTAGAGTATCGCACTATACTAAAATACCGTCTCATGATCCCCTTATTTCCTATTGATGAGATATGTCCTATTTGTCGGAAAGCTTGTTTGGATTCCTTTGGGGAGCATGCGCTTCACTGTAAAGAGCTCCGGGGGTTCAAATACAGACACGATTTGGTTATGGATGTTCTCTTTGACATTTTTAGGCGGGCTGGGATTTCTGCTAAGAAGGAAGCGCCAGTGAATTTCTTGACTGACCCGTTGGAAGGGAGATCTACTCTCAGACCTGCTGACATTTTGGTCTTTGGTTGGACTGGGGGAAAACATGCATGTGTGGATGTAACAGGAGTCTCTCCTCTTGTGGGCTTAGGGTGTAGCTTCACAGCCGGTCTTGCCGCTTTAAAAGCTGCCTCATGCAAAGTGGCCAAACACGAGAAGGCGTGTCTTGACAACCAACACGTATTTATACCCTTTGCATTTGATACCTTTGGATTTCTTGCACCTGAGGCCGTCGAACTACTTGGAAGGGTCCAACGGGTCATGCATAGTAATGTCATGACGCCACAATCGATGAATGTAGTTTTTAAACGTCTTAGTTTTGCTATACAAAAAGGAGTGGCGGCGCAGCTTGTTGCCCGTTTGCCTTTTATTTCTATGTAAATTACTATATCTAAAAAAAAAAAGAGAAAATTTCATTACATACCCTTAGGGTATGTCATATTATTAAGTTTCGCCCCTCTCGTTTTTTTGTATCATTACATACCCTTATGGTGAGTTTTTGTATCATGACATACCCTTTAGCCTAACGTCCGTTTATAGGTCTCCGTCAAGGCCCTCATGTGCATTGCACATGAGGGTATTTTAGCCTTTTTACCTATAAACATCTTCCTTCTTCTTCCTTTAGCTGCTTCTCTCTTATAATCATCATCATTACGTATCAACAACAGCACACCAAAAATATAATATAGTGTATCATCATATATACCAAATCCTATAAAAATCTTTTCCCTAAAATTAAATCCCAACACACCAAAACACCTTTGCTGTTGTACTACCCAAACCCGTCACCCCCATTTACCCCAAAAACATATTTACCCCAAAAACTCAAATTCAACCAAATCCCATATACACAAAAATCCCAACTCATAAAAATCTCATATATACATATATTCAGTTCCCAATGGATTAATTGATTGTGAAAGAAAGCAGTGATACATAAGATCGATTAGCCTCCATATCTTGAGTTGGCCGGTAGTTTTGGTCGGAATTCGGATTTAAAACTTCAACACCTTCTCAGTTTTCTTTCTTTGAAAAACTTCGGCCTACCACCACCTCTATGCCGGAGCACTGTCCAACTCCGCCACCACCACCAGACCACCTCCATCTCTGCTACATGACCACCGAACCACCACAATTCCACCACCATCCCCAAGCATACACCATCTTCCTCTTTTTGTTACAAATCGGAATCACCACCAACACTTGAAGTCGCCGCCCAATACCACCATCTAACCCTAGATCTGTAATCGTCCAACATCGATACACCATACGTCATCTAAATCCTTTAAATAGAATGGTCATCACTATCCCTAGATAGAGAGACGATTTTCTATGCTTGAAACAAAAAGCTGGAAATTTTTTCCATGATTTGATAGCTGGATCTGGTCTTTCTTTACTTTTTTTTATGTTAGAAGATATTTATTTTTATATGTGATTATAAGAAAAAAAGATACTAACTGGATCTGGAAATTGTGATGTATATATGTATACTGTATATAGATATAGATGTAATGAAATTAACTCAGGTTAAAAAAGAGGTAGTGTTTAATGAGAAAATGACTAAAATATCCTCATATGCAATGCACATGAGGAGTTAACGGAGACTCATAAACATCTGTTAGGATGAGGGGTGAGTGCTGATACAAAAAGTCACCATAAGGGTATGTAATGATACAAAAAAACGAGAGGGACGAAACTTAATAATATGATATACCCCAGGGGTATGTAATGAAATTTTCTCAAAAAAAATTTATGGGATAAATTTTATAAAACGATATCATTTTCCTTTTTAATTAACACGGCGGAAGTTTCCAGATAGGGGGATCACGTCATTTTCTAAAAATAACTGTATTCTGGAAGGTACTTTTCCCCGCCTTTTCTTTCTTACAAACAATATTAACAAACAAAAAAAAGCCCTAATCCCCATCCCCATTCTCAAATAAAAAAATACCCTAATTTTGTTTCCAATCAAATAATATAATCAATAATGATCGTATTGTAAAATGGCGGCAGGCAGTTTAATCTCCCGGAATTTACGGACCATTGTTACTCTCCGGTCGTTAATTTTCCGTGACAAGAATAACTTCATTCCTATAATAAAACGTAATTATTTTCACTCTCTTCATGATTTACACAACACCAAGGTAAATGAATTTTAATTTTGATCAATATATTATCTGATTTAGTTTCTTATTTTCTATTTATGGGTTTTAACATTGCTAAGGGTTTAATTAGGGTTTTAGAATTTAGTTATTGGTTATATAAGAAATTGCGGGGGTTTAAGTGTTGTTGTTACATGTTAGAAGCTATTGCCTGTATCGTGCTTTAAAACTTGTTTGTTGTCGCAAAAGAACATGATAATATGTGCAAAAAAAACGTGATAATTTGACTCGGCAGCCGAGAATGTATGCTTAAGTGAGAAACATGACTCTATTGATAAAATCGTCTTCCTTGATACAGAGCTGTTAGTCTCGTTTGAGTTGAACATGGGATTTCCTAACTCCCAATCACTAGGCTATTACTTTGAGGTTTTAATTCATTGTTATTGTATGTAATATTAGACGTGGCAACGTCGGCGAAACTGTGTATTGTCGCCGAGTTACAATTCTTAAGTGGTCGGATTCGTTAAACGGCAAAGGTCAAAAGTTTATTACATACACAAGCAAAGAATGTGTTATTGTGTTTAGTCACATGTAATGGTGATGGTGGATGGTTTTTGGACCCTGTGTTAGAGAGAGGAGATTTTGTAGGCTTGTGGATTCAAGTTTAATGCCTCGTCACTGTTTGCTAATTGCAAATGGTGTATTTCTTTAAGGGTGCGGTTGAACTGTGAACTTTGCAGATGACTTGTTTTCTGTTTCGCAGGTGGTAACAGTTCAAGCAAAACTGCAAAATCCTGTTCTGTATCCATACACCCTTCAAAGATTTGGACTATCGTCAAATGCATCTCCAGAATCCAATGAAGACGGAACTTCCCAGAAGGCGGGAGAAACGGCAGATATTGCCAATGATACAGAAGAAAGTCCAGATGCTGGAAATTCTGATAAAACAGATACCTCTGATCCGAAAGCAGGAGAAGGTTTGTTGTCTAAATGTCTAGGGTTAGATAATCAGGGTAAATTGTTCTGTATCTTTTTACCAGGAGGGTTTCTAACAGAATAAGACTTTTCAGTATCGTGTTCAGATGAGGAAGAGCTGTCAATGGAGGATATGGTTAAACTTGTTGCTGAGAAAGAGGAACTATTGAAGGCAAAGCATGACGAGATTGCAAAGATAAAAGATAAAGTACTTCGAACATATGCTGACATGGAGAACGTAATGGAGAGAACTAAAAGAGAAGCAGAGAACTCGAAGAAGTATGCAATACAGGTTGAATGTTACCTGTTTGAAGCTCTATGAAGTTGTTTATTCTCTTGCATTGCTATCTAATGCATTTAAATCTGCAGAGCTCTATGAATTTGTTTATTCTCTTGTATTGCTATCTAATGCATTTAAATCTGCAGAATTTTGCAAAGAGCTTGCTGGATGTTGCAGATAATTTGGGTAGAGCTTCTTCCGTTGTAAAAGAGAGTTACGCTAAGATCGATATATCTCAAGACAGTGCTGGAGCTGTGCCGCTTTTAAAAACGTTGCTTGAAGGTGTTGAGATGACTGAAAAACAACTAGCAGAGGTAACATATTTTTCATTTTAGGCAAGGCTTTTCCTTTGCTGTCTTGGCAATTATATATATTGTAACACCCGTCGTTTAAAAACTTGGATTTTTCAAAACTAAAAGTAGTGAATCGCTTACGGGTTACCTGCAACTATTGTTTCTTTCATTATTAACCCAATGCAACTACATATGTTATTATAATAAATTTGTAGCCTTTAATAAAATCCACAGAACAAGAAAAAGTTTAACTGATGCAAGAGAGCCTGTATATTGAACGAGAACTTCAACCACCATAAAGAAAACTTGCAAAGCATCCTCAGCCAAGAACTTTAAATTATTTTGATCGATCAAAACGGTTGTAGCATGTAGGTATCGATGGCAGAAACCTTCAAATAAAAAAAGGGTAACTGACCTTTTAGGCAGGGCCATCAACCTATTCCATGGAGAGGAAAATCGTGTGGACCACTTGCAAGCCAGGATTTGATCTTTGGAATGTTTTTCCTACTTTCTGCTAATGCACCTTCAATCCTTCATCATTAAATATTCCTCACAATCCGTGAACCCTCTGAATACAATGTAGGTAACCGAATTTGCAGGTGATCCATAAGCCTAGGGAAAAATATGTAGTTCGTTAATTTTACATACTTACATGTTTGTAACACTATGTTCGAATCTAGGAACTTGGACATGGTTTTCACGTGGCTAATGAATCCGCTGCTTTCAGGTTTTCAAGAAATTTGGGGTGGAAAAGTATGATCCCACAGATGAACAATTTGATCCCAATAGGCATAATGCGGTGTTTCAGGTACCAGATGCAACCAAGCCTCCTGATACTGTTGCGGTTGTACTTAAGGTATGCTAATGCGACTTGAACTTTATAATACACTTCCTGCATGTCTGCCAAATACATCATATCAGCCTTGTTTCTGCTATTTTTTTTTTTTCATTATCTCATAATCGTATCAGGTCACATCATACTTTTTGACCTGGACTGGTAAACTTTGATCAATCATTTATTTTTGGTTCTTGGTTTTTTTAAGGTGAACATAACCAATAACAATGTCTCTTTTGTGCATTAGTAATCAGATAACTATTTGGTACTCTACTTTTTTTTATTATTATATCAGGGATTTGCAATGTAGTCAATTGTGATTGGGTAATTTTAGTTTGTGGTTGTACCTTTTCCCTTTAAATGCTACAACTGGTTCAAAGATAATCATCATATAGCTTGACCCCAAGAATGTTGCAGTACTAAAGGTGGGAAAATAGGTCGATTGATACAGATTCGGGTCAAAGTCAGTAATTTTGTGCAATTGCAGTTTGTGCCGAGTTGGTTTGAGAAGCACTTCTAGATCTCTTGCAAACATTATTAAAGTAGTTTCATAATTTTAATAGTTACTATCTTGAATAACATTGTCTAGGAATTTTTATGCATTTAAACTAGAAATTTGGGTGACGTTTAAACCTGTCCTTTTCGACCCTTATTCTGAGTCTACATCTTTGAATACTTAAATAACACACTCTAATCGACCAATTCATCAAAAGATGACCCGTAATTGCCACGTTTAGTTATCACACAGTATAGTATACTGAGTGTGCATATGTGTGGGTGTAGTTTTGACGGATGTGATTAAGATGCAGTTACTTTTATTTTCTTTTCTGGTTGTCAGTTTTATATTCTTTGAATTATTTGTGTGTAACTGTGGTTAAAATTTGGGTATTGATAGTTCTATTCATTGATTTTTGCAGGCAGGATACATGCTACATGATCGAATTCTTCGGCCAGCTGAAGTTGGCGTGACCATAACCGAGGATGAAAAAGATGCAAGCAAAGAATCCGAAACTTAAGATACAACAGCCAAAATTTCAAGCAAGTTTGAAGTTTTGATTTGTGATGGGATTTAGGGAGATGCATTGCATGCAGGGTGGAGGCAGTCTTGTTTATATTGTTACTTTGCTAACACTATCAATGGTTTCTGCTCAAGTGGTTTGAACTATCAAAATAATCTACAAAACTGGAGATTGAACTGTTCATTAATGCCCGTTTTTTGAATTGTTGTTTAAAGGCCAACTCTGATTTCAATTAGTGTGCATGTGTTTTTGCAGGCGGCTTGTTTCTTCTCTCTTTCGAGATTCACATAAAAACACATTTATCCCTTTTAACATGTAAAACAGACCTATTGAACTGTATCATTTTTCTGAGAAAGACATTTTGATAAATCACCTTAGAAGGAACACGTAAACCCTTGCAACAACTGAAAAGAACATTTACTCATGGTTATCATAAATGGCACTTTAAATCATGGTATGGTTCTCCATAACACACAAAGGTACCATTTCTTAAGTTCTACAGGATCCAAGAGAAGACAATGAGCTTTACGAGAATGAACACCGGTGAATAAAGATGCGAGTATGTGACACCTCTTCTCTTGCATATACATCAAAGTAATTATGCGCATCAAAAAAATGAACTAGCACTCAAACTATACTCTATAAAGGGGAAGTCCAAGAGAAACAAATAACCATGAGACTGCAAGAATTACAAGAGCAATATTTCATTATTCTGTTATAATTTCATAATCGTTAAGTGTAATTCATGTATACATAAAACTTGCTAGCCACCCTTTTACATTATGGTGGAACTATAAGGAGCCTCCACAACTGGAAAAGAAAACGGAACAATATATTGGTTGACAGATGGAACAATATAGATTGATAAGAGCGGTATCTGGGTTTGTTCAAATAAAAAAGGAACGGTAACTAGGTCACGAGTTTCCAAAAGCAGAATATGGTAGAGCTCGTTAACTTGATTAATACCTTAAGTGCATGCAAGGAATATACATGATAAACAAAATCTACCTAACATCATGCCAACTAAACATTTGCTCAGTTCTTCAACCTGAATAACCTCAACAAATCCCCAGTAATAGAAAGATGAAAATTACCATTCTACAACAACTTTGCTAAATGAGGTAGTTCAGCCAAAAGTTGCTTCTAGGTCTATTTACGAAGATAACTACTAGTAAAATGCTGAACAGATCATTCCAAGATAATAACATCCAACTTCAATACTGGCATGAATGTCCATGAATATCTACATTTTCAACTGAATCGAATAGCAACCAATAAACTCATGACTTTAATCCTTGATCTCTATGACATAAAAACACAACAATAAGAACAACTAATTGACACTAATCAACAAACCAAGTTTAAGTTATCATTCAATATAAAGATTAAATCTTTCTCGAATACAAACAACATATCTAATTGTTCACTCATTCAATTTGAAAAAATAAACGACAAAAACCTTCAGACAAATGTAGACAATTTCGTTAATCATAGTTAAGCACTAATCATGCCTATCATCAAAAGGTTTTGAAGGTTATTTTTCCTTTTGAAGAAATACAAAACACCGCCAACGCAACACTTATCAAGTCCATTTTAACCATCAAAGCCGCAACGCAGTGCAAATATCATCCTCCAACGGCGGAAGCATATTTAAATCAAACTCTAGCCAAGCCTTCCTCAACGAAGAAGAAGCCATATCCATATCCACGTCCGTATCCCCAATACCACCGCCATTGCCGTTTCCATCAACCACAACAGAAGACGACGAATCACATTCACTCCGACAATCATTGTCATCATTATTAGCCGTCACTCTAGGACAACGTCTCCTACCAAACGCGGCATTACTATTCTTATTATCATTATCAATAGTCATACGTCTCGGACCACTAAACGACTCCACCGTACTACTCATACGGCTACAAGACTGTCTCTGCGAAACCATTAGTCCTCCCTCTTCCTCCGGCCGTAATTGATATCGATATCCATACATATTACTACTATCCATCATCAAACCATTCCAATATTGATGATAAAATGCTTGTTGATTAACATTATTATAATTATCAATCCTACCTAACTCTACAGACTCAAAATTACTAACAACATTACAAAAATTAGTTTTCGCTTTATTACCTCGAAGTTTCCGTGCAGCGTTATCGTAAGCACGTGCAGCTTCTTCAGCTGTATCGAATGTTCCAAGCCAAACCCTAGCTTTCTTCCATGGATCTCTAATCTCAGCTGCATATTTACCCCACGGTCTCTTCCTTACACCTCTATACCTTATCTCCGTCGCCGATCCGTTCATCGCCGGTGTCGGAACCGTCGCCGGAGGTCTGCCGCGCCGCATATTTGATGTTTTAGACCTAATTACAGATCGAAGAAATGGAAGCTGTAACTTACAATCTCGATCTGCTTGTGGCTCATAACCTCATGTTACAAAGGTAGATATATAGATATAGATATACTATATAATATATAGATATAGATAGATATATAGTGAGTTAGGAATCGGTATTGAGGAATCCTAACTCGTCTCGATCCCCATTTTATTTCTCCCTTTTTTTCTGTTGTTCATCGTTCCCAATTACTTTAATAAATTGTTTTTTTATTTTTCTATGGGAAATGATCGAGGTGGTTTACGTAGTAAATGACTAAAATACCCCAGGAATTAACTTTATTTTTTGTTTATGTGTGTGAAAGAAGGTATTAAATCCAATAATAGATTCGATATCACGATATGGGATTTGTATTTTGTCCCACTGGTTGGTTTTTCAACTTTTTAAATCGAACTCTTGTTTTTGGTTTGGTTACATCTTAAAACAACCATAACCATACTTAATTTTTCAAAAACATTAATTAAAAAGGTAAGATATTTTTTGGTCTAGACTACTCAACATTGTCTGCGTTTGCAAGCATATAAAGTCGTCTTTCGTCATTGGGTTACTAGGATAGTTAGACTTTATTCATTAGTCGTTAAAAAAAGATATGATATAGTTTATTTATTTCTATCTCGAGGTGAGAAGATTGCTCCAAAAAGATTTTCACAATCTCATTAGTTCATAATGTTGTTTTCTTGTTTGACCGGAAGTCCCTCTACATCTAACTTTCCCCATACCCCGCAATCTCGCATGCAAGGATTGAGTCTTACTGTTGTTATTAGTTCATAATGTGTTGAATTTTAAAATAAAACATATCTAAATCAATTATGTTTATATATTTTTGATATTAGAATGACTCGAACTTCATTTGAACTATTCGTTATTTTATGTAATCAATATAGAAAAATTACTATATTTGTCAATCGTTTCAAATATATATACTGTATGTCTGTATTGGATGCATCTAACTTGCTATATTATGTCATCAGTGACACTGACACGGCATATTTATTGACATGGTAGTTCATGTGTATTTAAGCTTGAGGTTGAACTTTTGGATCAATTCAAACTATCACGAACTTGTTTGATCCTGTCTAGTTTAACAAAATATATGAGCCTTTCCAAAATAAAAAGGGATAATGACATACGAATGTAACCACCTATGACAAAATGGTTATGTAATGTAGTGACCTACTCAGGTGGCTATATAATGTATGCACCTATGTTTTTTTGGCTATACTATGTAAGACCTTTTTATTTGGGTCAATCAATGTAAGGACCTGTGTATTTTTTTTGGCTATACTATGTAAGGTCCGTACATATTTTACATAGTATAGCCAAAAAAACATAGGTGCATACATTACATAGCCACCCGAGTAGATCACTACATTACATAACCATTTTGTCATATGTGGTTACATTCGTATCCCATTATCCCAAATAAAAAATAAAAAAATATATGTGTGTATAGTTATGATGTTGATTTAATTAGTAAAATGATTAGAACGAATATATTGAATTTTTAAGTAATATTGTGAGGATACAAATACACCAAACCGAAGGGTGTATGCCATTTGATTTGATGCATTGGTATAGTCGTTTTCATTGCTTTATTGCCTTTGAAGTCAAAATATGACCAACTAGTAGGGGTAGATGGTAATGTCAAAAAGGCTGTAATGGGAGGGACCATGCGCATTTCTTTTACTTTTTACTATACCTATTTTCAAGCTTAAAAATGCACAAAAATCGCATACTATGATAATAAAATTTTTTAAGGTATGTTTAGTTGCAAAAAATATTTTTAAATTTTTCATATATTTTTTTTTTTAAAAAATGAAATGAGTTTTTCATTTCTAGAAAACAAATGAATTTTAAAAACGCGTTTAAAACTAGAAAATACTATTTTTTTTCCATATTAAAGGACATGTTATAATATACTTTGTTAAGTGGGAGGTTGTCAGGTTGGGTGTGGAGTGGGGGCGGGGGGTGACGGAGGCAGAGGCGAGGGGTGACAGGGGCCAAGGACGTGGGCGTAGGGGGAGAGTTAATATAATTTGAGGTTTTCAAAATTTAGAAAATGGAAAATGAAAAGTGGAAAACAATAAAAAAAAATGTTTTCTAATTTTTCATAGAAAAGTGGAAAACAGTGTTTTTTTTTAAACATTTTTGGAAATTTTGATTTGATCGCGTTTTCTGTTTTCCATTTTAAAAAAAAAAACAAAAATGAAAAACAATGTGTGTTTTTCCCAACTAAACGTCCCTAAGGTTCTACTATTGTTAAAAAATTTACCACTAGGTGAATATGACAGTTAACCTATTCGGTGTAGTTTTGTGCCTCATAAGTTGAAATACACGGTTCAATTTTTGATATAGAAGATAGAAACTTTAAGATTATTTAGAGAATGTTAAAACTTAAAAAAGTAATGTAGATTAAGAAAAAAAATGAATATACTAACTTTATAGACAAAATGAAAATATATGGGCCGACCTCATTGCCAAAGGGCTAACACATTTGTGTAATCTAGGCCTTGGGCGGGCCCACTGGAAAACATACTTGTGTAGTTGTGTACTTGTGTTTATCTTATTTTGCTGGTTTGAATTGATTTTTGACGAACTTTAACTATATATCATTTTGATCAGTCATGATTCAAAATCTTCCCAAACATTCCAATGCTTGCATTACAAAAGAAAAGGAAACCATTGTATTAACATTTAGAAATAGAATAGAAGTAAATAATATTCGTATAATATTCCTCACAATGATTGGGTCATATTGTTGTTGTAATATAGTACTATACTAGGTCTAAATCCCGGGTAAAACCCGGGTTGTTAAATTGTGATTTGGTTTTAAAAAATGGATCTAATTCAATGTGGCGAATATTTGTTTAATTATTTTATTGAATGGGATGTAAAATAGGCCCATATAGTTGATTAAGAGCAAATAGCCCAAAAAGAGATGGCTCCATTTTATGCAACATTGGGCCGAGTGGTTTATTCATTTAGATTTTTGCCCCAAAAAACTTTTCATTCTTAAATCCCTAAATCGCTTTTTAATTTAATCTGTAAACAAACTTTTCATTCTTAAATCCCACAATCAAACCCTCCACAAACAACTAAAATTTTTTCTCGTTTAGCGCGTTTAAAGATGCCTAAAAAAATGGCGGATTATAATCAGGTTCTTGTTTTCTTTAATTCTTGTGTAATAGATAATTCTTTGTTTTTGTTTTTATTGGTGTATGTTTTTGCATATTTTAATTCATACTTTTTGCCGCTTTTTTTTGTTGAAATATATGATTAGGGTTTTGTGTTATTTTAATAATAAAGGTTTCTTTCACTTTATTGGTATATATATGATGCAAAATCGTTATGAAAACTCACAATTAACAGTGGTATTTGTTTATAATTTTACATTTTATATACTTTGTTGTCGTAATATTTCAACCAATAAACTGAAATTCGTTGTTATTTTATGTATTATAACATGTACTGTGTAGCCGGTGGAATTTCAAATTTTGATTGATTTACCGAGGGATGAAAGCTTTAAGGAATCTCTTGTAAGTACTATTTTGTTAATCTGTGTATTTCGTTTGCCAAAAAGGCATTATAAGTTTTATACTTTTTTTTAAAATTAATGTATAGGTCATGCCCAGTACATTTAAGAAGCAGTTAACTAAAGGGTGCAGTGTAGTATGTTTGGTCGATTGTAGTGGTCGCAAACATAGGGTCTTGGTGTATGATATTGGTTCTGCTATGGTTCAGCTTGGTTATTCCGGTTGGAAGTTCTTTGTTTGTAATAATTTAGTTGCAAATGTGGGTATAAGCAAAATATGTTTTAAGAAAATAGGTCAGGATGCGTTTGAAGCTATTTGTTTGAATTCTTATGGTATGGAAATGTTGAGGGATGTTGAAGGGAAATAGTTAGTGAAGAGATGTTTGATAAAGGCTTCTTATACAACCATTGAGAAAGACGTACCTTCTCTATTTATTATTATATATATTACCTGTTTTTGTATGAAATTAAAACTTTAAATTGTGAGTTTCTAATGTAGTAAAGATATCTTTTTCCAGTACCTACCTGAACGTTTCCTTGCTGATTTGAATTTTGGGTCTACAATGAAGCCAGATTTAAAGTGTTTAATAATTGGACCTCATCAGGATGTGAAATGTGATGTTGTTTATAAGTTTTACCAAAATAATGAAGACAATGATAAGTGGCGTGCTGTAGGTTTTGAAGGTTCTGAATGGACCAATTTTGTTATGTTGAATGGAGTACATAATGGATACACTTGCATGTTTACAACTTTGGGCGATCACAAATATAAGGTTGATATATTTGATGATGACCACATTGGAGTGGGTATGTGTTTATTGGTTTTGTTAATATATTTACTCTTTGGTTACATTAACAATGTTCAGTATAACTTTTTTTTTTTATCTTTTTAATGTGTAAACTAATGTCATAAATTATTTATCCTATCTCTTAGGTTGGAAGAAAGTTAAAGATGATAAGTGGTACAAAGAAGAATTAAGTGATGAAGTTATAATTGATAAACGTATTCCTGCTGAATGTAGCTTGACCAAAAGCAATTGCACATACTTTTGCACCTCTAACATTTTGTTAAAATTCACCAAAAATTCTCATTCTAAGGTGGAACTGGTAAGTTAAACGACTTCTTAACTATGTATATTTCACATTCATTTAATTATATATGCTAATTATTATCAGTTGGTGTGTTAATTTATAATTCAAACTTTGGCTAATAGATACTGCCAACGTACTTTGTTCGTCAACAACAATTGTATGCATTCTCCCAAGCTGTTTTCCTGTATGGTCACCTCAAGTTTTGTGCAAAGTTGAAGATAAGGGAACGTTTAGGAAAGCATAGTTCTTTAGCACATGTTGTTTTTAAGCGTGATTGGGAGTTCTTTCGTAAGGTAACAGGTTTGAAGATTGGAGATTTAGTAATCGTTGCATTTAACGAAAGTAAAAGCATGACTGTTGGAAAGGCTTTTTTTAGTGTTTGTTGAAGATGATGGATATGGAGATTACTTGTTCTATGAAGATTATATTTTGCTGGTGGTTATACTTGGTAGTCATCTGTTAATTAGACTTGATGGGGGCTGGATGCCCAATTTTGTAACTTTTGCTAAGTCCATGTGTATATGTTGGTGTAAATCAGTACTAATCTATTAAGTATACTTGATGGGGGCTGGATGCCCAATTTTGTAACTTTTCCCAACACCATGTGTATATGGTGGGTGTAAATCATGACTAATCTTTTAAAATATATCTTTACTGTTAGAAATATAAATGTAGTAGTTGATTTGTATACCTTATGTCATTTTGTACTTAGAATGTAAACTTGTTAATATGGAAGGGGGCATAGTGTAAATAGCTCTTATGTATATAAACCCCCACTCTTATGTAATTTGCAACCTTTTACCACATAATACAAACTAATCTTTCCCTGACATCTCTCTACTCTCTCTCTACTTTCTCTCACTAGAAACCTCCATTAACACACACTAAAGCTCAAATTCTATTCTCGACAATTGGTATCAGAGCACAATCAGAGTTGCTGAACGATCCACAAGCTTATTACAAGCTTAATTTGTGCTTAATTTCAGAATTTGAGCATTTTTCTGAAAGGTTCATTTGCAGAGCTCACTGTTTCAGTGATTCCTGCAAATTAAGTGTGTTTCTGTTCTAATTTTGTTCACCGATCGATTTCATATCATTATATCTTCCTTCGCTATCAATTTCAGAGGCTAATTTCATCATTTGAAGTGTTTTCGATCGAGCTCTACAAATCGCATGTTCGTGAGGGTTTGAGTTCCAGTTGAAATTAGCATCTAATTTGTTTGAGGATTTGTGCGCATTGATTTTCTGAAAATTTTGATATAAAGTTTGAGTTCTAATTCGCAAAAATGAAGAAGATATCGAAGATTTACTATCTTCTCTGCAAATAAGGGGTTGGCTGAACATAGAAGATAACCTAACCGACTATTTTGTCGTGTTGTGGTTACTCGCATTTGCAGAAGTCGTTGGCTAAGTGGTGTTCTTACTTGTACTATTTGCAGAGCATCTTGCTCGGCAAATACGTGGTTCAGAATTTTGGCTAAGGACTGGAACTTCACTTGTTCTATTTGCAGAGCATCTTGCTCGGCAAATAGTTGTTTTTGAGAATTGAGAAGTCTTGATTTGAGACTAGTGCTACTTGCATTGTTTGCAGAAGTTTAGCTTGGCAAACAAGTGGTTTTGGGTGGAGTGACTAAGTACAAGTTCTATTTGTACTGTTTGCAGAGTTATTTGCTCGGCAAATAGTTGAAATTGATCCTTCGACCAAGTGACTTTATAAGTTGTACTATTTGCAGAGAACTAAGCTCGGCATTTAGTTGTTTTTAAGAATTTGGTCACTTACACTAGTTGCAGAGAACTAAGCTCGGCATTTAGTTGTTTTCAAGAACTTGATCACTTACACCATTTGCAGAGCATTTAGCTCGGCACTTAGTTGTTTTTAAGAATCTCAAATCAAAATTTTCCAAGAAAATTTCTCAAAACCATTTTTCATCGATATTCTTCGTCTGGGAAGGAAAATCAAAATTTTCAAAATTTTCAATATTCTTACTTGTTCTATTTGCAGAGGTTTAAGCTCTGCATTTAGTTGAATTTGAAAATTCACAAGTTTTTTTTAAAGACTTTCAATTGATTGATATGGCATCAAGGGAAGCTCTAGCTCTTGGTTCTGACGGAAGACCACCTGTCTTATTTAGAGGATCTTATCCTCAATGGAAGAAGAGATTTTTGAACTGGATAGACAGGCAAAAGAATGGAAAACTGCTAAGGAAATCATACAAAGAAGGTCCTGAAATTCCAAAGAACCCAGTGAATGGAGAAGTGTTACCTGAAGAGAGTTGGAACACAGATCAAAGAAGCAGAGTTGAGGCTGACCAAAGTGCAATTGCCTTTCTTTACCAAGCACTTCCTGATGACATTTACTGCAATGTGGATTCCTATGAAACAGGAAAAGACATTTGGGATGAAGTGGAGAAGCAAATGGAAGGATCAGATGTATCAAACACCATTAGGTTGTCAACTGTTCTGAATATGTATGAAACATTCAGACAGCAAAAAGGTGAACCACTGAATGAGGTATACATCAGATTCTGTAATGTCATCAATGAGCTGAGAAAGAATGATGTTAAAAGAACCAATATGGAACTGAACATCAAATTCATCAAGAATTTGGAAGAAGAATGGCAAGTATATGGAACTCAACTCAACCAACAATCAGATTTTGCAAAGCTCACAATTCATACTCTGTTTGAAAAGCTACAACTGAATGTGGAAGATGTTAAAAGAATTCAGAAGAAGAAAGAAGAGAGTGTACATTCAGATCCATTGGCTTTGGTTGCTGAAAAGAAGACTCCTAGAATGTCAAGACACAGTTTTGTTGAAGTTCAAACTGATTCTGATTCGAGTGATATGAGTGATTCTAATCTGGATGACAACCAAAAACAGATGTACAAAGAACTCGCTTATTTCACCAAGGCTTTCAAGAAGAAATTCTTCAAAAAGAAACCAACAAACAATCAGCTTAGGACTTCGTCAGTTTCTTCTTATGCTAAAAATGCAAATGCTCCTAAGTTTGATCAGAAGAAAGAGTTTGTTGGAGGTGATAAGAAATATGAAAATCAGAGGAAGTTTGAGAAGAAGGTAATGGAGAGAAGGAATGAAGAAAAGAAGTGCTATAACTGTGGCTTGACTGGACATTTTGCAATCAACTGCACCAAACCTCGACAGAAGAACTCCGAGTACTACAAGTACAAACTTTTGCTGGCAAGACAAGAGGAAAGCGGAATTGCTCTTCTCGCTGAGGATGACAAGTGGTTACATCTTTCTGACGAGGAGACAGACGAACTTGCAGCAAATGTGTGCTTCATGACAAAGATCAAGAAGTCAAAGGAGTTGGAGGAAGAAGATGAAAGTGTTTCTGAAGTCGAGGATGAGGTAATCTCTATTCCCAAATCTGTGTTGAAATATTATATGGATATGGCTGAGACAGCAAGGAAAGACTGCAGGGAGTTGAGTAAAAAGAATCTAAAATTAAAGAAAGATTTGGAGGACAAAGAAAAAGATTTTCAAATTAAAATTGATGCATTTCAAAAAGAATTTGAAAATTTGAAATCTGAAAAAGCAGCAGTCTCTTTTACTCAAAACTCCAAACTGCATCTTGAGAAACAAGAACTTGAGACCAAAGTTCTTGAACTGAGCAAGATTGTACGACAACTTCAAGTTGAGAAGACCAATGAGATGTTTCGAGCAAATGCTTTGGCTGAAGACATTGAGTCTTTGAATGTCAAGATGAAAGAATCTATCCCTGATGTGACGGAATTTGAAAATAAAATTTCTGACCTAAAATATGAATGTTGTATAAAAGATTCTCTTAAACAAAAACTTGATAAAGAAAATGATGAGTTGAAAGCTGAAATCAAGTCATATCAAGAAAAGTTGTATAAGATAAATCGTTCATATCAACAAGTCTATTTAAACAGGCCCAGAAATTCAGAAACAATTTTCACATCAGGGTTGGGTTATAATAATCCAAAATGTTTGCTCGAAGCACAAAAAGAAGTCCCATCGTTATACAACGAATCTTATCTGAGATGTGGGATGACAGACCAATTTGTGAGACCGACCAATAGTGATTATGAGTCTGATGATTTTCTAGAAAAGGGTGCAAAAGTCTACTTTAACTATGAGTTAATGGATGAGTCATATGATTTTTTCGCTAACTCTACACGCAACACAATCAAAGACAATCATGAGGCTGTAATACCCGAAATTCTAGAGTGTTTTACTGAAAAACCTTTGGAAGATTCTAATCCTATTCCAAAACCTGAAAATTTGAGACCTTATGTGCCACAAAAAGTTTTGGAAAAGGTAATTGAAGATCTGGAAAAGTCTCTTGAGAAAAAGCAATCTTTGATAGAAAATTTGAAGACTCAAAATCATTATGTCATTGACTCACCGAAGAATCATGAAAATGAGTGTGACCACCCCAATTGTCCTGTTTGTGAAGTTATGGCCACTCCATCTCCATCAACCAAATCTGTCTGTCAAAATGAGACAACTTCACAAAATACATGTTCTTTAAGTGAAATCATGAATGCATCTGTGAAAACTGAGAGTCAAGTTGTCCATGTTTCTGTTCAAACTGATGGTGATTTAGATGATGTTCATGATATTGATGGTTATTTTTTCCCAATTACCTCTGAAATTGAGACTTTCACCAAATTTCTGAAGGAACTCAATCTTACTTGAATGAAATTGATGCTTTCAAACAAAAGTTTGAAAAAGAAAGAAAACAGAGATTAAATGTGCTAAAGGAACTTAATGATTTAAAAGTTGAATCCCAACTTCAGAAAATAGCACTTCAATTTCATAAAGAAAATGAAAAAGCATCAATTTCACTCAAGCAAAGTCCATGTCCAATAAAGAAAAGTGAAGTCAGTGTGAAGTTGGAAACCGATGAAATGTCAACATTTTTGGAAGACAATCATGATTTTGATCCTGAGTTTGAAAAACATTTTGTTAAAAAGGAAGAAAAACTTGATTTTAATCTAAAGAAGATTCCAAAGTCACACTCTTCACAATCTTCATCAATCAATGAGTTCCAAAGACCAAAGACCACCCAACAATCAAAGTCCAACCCATTACCAAAGACTGCTTCAAAACCAAATAACAAACCAATACCAAAGACTGCTTCAAAACCAAATAACAAACCAATACCAAAGACTGTTGCAAAACCCAAGACTAACCAATCACCTGAGACTATTTCAAGACCAAAACCAAAGAAAGGTCCCAATGTGATCTCTAGGCAAACACAGATGTACAAGGTCAAATCTGAACCTAAATCACAGAAAGAAGTCAAAACAAGCAGTGGTCCGAAGATTGTTAAGATTGAAACTTTCTCATTAGGTAACAAACAACCTCAGCAGGTTAGGTATTTTAGTTTTCCTAGGTACTCTCAGAAGAATCCTAAGTGCACTTTACATAGGGTTAGAGATACTGTAACAGGCATGACTAAATACAAAGACCAGTATGGATGGTTGTCACCTAATAACATTAAGAAAGTGAATAAGACCACAGAACCCATCAAGAAGAAACCTGTTAAGAACATAAATGCAAAATTAGTTGCTAATTCTAAGAATGTTCGTGTTTCAGGTGACTTGTGCATGAAAAGTAGCAGTAAATGGATTCCAAAAGATAAATTCTTGCATGCTACTAGAAAAGTTAATCTTGATGGACACACTACCCATGTCAAACAAGTGTGGATTGTCCGTAGATCATCTACATTAGATAATGCATCTAAATCTAGGACTAGTCCTGCTTGTATCAAATCATGTGTATAAACTTTTACATTCCCATGCTTGTAATTCGTATTTGTGTTTTGAACAATTCTGTGTGCTTGTGTGTTATTTCAATAAAATGTTTGTTTGTTTGTCATATTGCTTGATGTTTATTTTGCTTTATTTTCTTTATGTGTACTTGCATGTTATCCACCTAACCTGCAAGGACCCAATATACATGGGTACCTAAACCATATTCCCTGTCCTTGCAGGAATATCTCATTTGTGTATGGTATGTTGACTCGGGATGTTCTCGCCATATGACTGGAACCAAATCAATTCTTTCGAACTTTGTTGAAAAGTTTATGGGAACTGTAAGATTCGGAAACGATCATATCGCTCCTATTCTTGGTTATGGAGACATTGTCAAAAATGGAGTTACTATCAAGAGAGTTTCCTATGTTGAAGGACTTGGACACAATCTCTTTAGTGTTGGTCAATTTTGTGACAATGATCTTCAAGTATTATTTAGGAGATATGAATGCAAAGTGCAGACTGAAGATGGTGTGGATATTCTGACTGGAACAAGAGACAATAATTTGTTCACAATTGATCTCAACAACATCACATCCAATTCTTCAGAAATTTGTCTTCTTTCGAAAGCAACTGCACAAAACTCTTGGTTATGGCATCGCCGACTTTCTCATCTTAACTTTCAAACAATTAATACACTCGTGGATAAACAACTTGTTGAAGGTCTTCCGGACTACAAGTATGAAAGTGAACATGTTTGTCCAGCTTGTGCAATTGGAAAGATGAAGAAAGCTTCACACAAACCAAAGAAGCATTTAAGTACAGAAGGTCCTTTGCACCTTATTCATATGGATTTGTGTGGCCCAATGAAAGTTCAAAGTATCCATGGGAAGCGATACATTCTAGTGATTGTAGATGATTATTCTCGTTACACTTGGGTATTCTTTATTCATGCAAAGAGTGAAACTCCACAAGTGATTATTGATTTCATCAAGAAGACCCAAGTCAATCTTAAATCATCTGTTAGAATTGTTCGCTCAGACAATGGCACTGAATTCAAGAATTCAACAATTGATTCTTTCTTCAAGTCCATGGGTATTTCACACCAATTTTCTGCTGTCAGAACACCTCAACAGAATGGAGTAGTTGAACGTCGAAATCGAACTCTTGTTGAAGCAGCTAGAACAATGCTTGCCTATTCGAAGTTGCCACCAAATCTATGGGCTGAAGCTGTTGCTACTGCTTATTCAGAGTTGCATACTCAACCTCATGTTATCTCTCAACTGACAAATCCATCAACCAATCCAGCAGATTATGATCAAGATAACTTTGTTGAACCAATTGCTACTTCACTTGAACAATTGACAGAACAACATACTCCTGATTTTATTGATTCTGAAGAATCTGGTGATCCAATTGACCCAATTCCTCATACAATAAAATGGACAAGAGCTCATCCAATTTCTCAAGTCATTGGTAATCCAACAACTGGAATTCAGACAAGATCTGCTTCTGCGAATGAATGTCATTTTGTGACAATGATCTTCAAGTATTATTTAGGAGATATGAATGCAAAGTGCAGACTGAAGATGGTGTGGATATTCTGACTGGAACAAGAGACAATAATTTGTTCACAATTGATCTCAACAACATCACATCCAATTCTTCAGAAATTTGTCTTCTTTCGAAAGCAACTGCACAAAACTCTTGGTTATGGCATCGCCGACTTTCTCATCTTAACTTTCAAACAATTAATACACTCGTGGATAAACAACTTGTTGAAGGTCTTCCGGACTACAAGTATGAAAGTGAACATGTTTGTCCAGCTTGTGCAATTGGAAAGATGAAGAAAGCTTCACACAAACCAAAGAAGCATTTAAGTACAGAAGGTCCTTTGCACCTTATTCATATGGATTTGTGTGGCCCAATGAAAGTTCAAAGTATCCATGGGAAGCGATACATTCTAGTGATTGTAGATGATTATTCTCGTTACACTTGGGTATTCTTTATTCATGCAAAGAGTGAAACTCCACAAGTGATTATTGATTTCATCAAGAAGACCCAAGTCAATCTTAAATCATCTGTTAGAATTGTTCGCTCAGACAATGGCACTGAATTCAAGAATTCAACAATTGATTCTTTCTTCAAGTCCATGGGTATTTCACACCAATTTTCTGCTGTCAGAACACCTCAACAGAATGGAGTAGTTGTACGCAACAAAGCACGATTGGTTGCAAAGGGATATTGCCAACAAGATGGAATTGACTACGATGAGACATTCGCACCAGTTGCACGAATTGAGGCTATTCGGATGTTTCTTGCCTATGCTGCCTACAAGAACTTCACAGTCTACCAGATGGATGTTAAAACTGCCTTCTTGAATGGAATTCTCAAAGAAGAAGTGTACGTTGAACAACCAGAAGGTTTTGTGAGTTCCAAACATCCAGAATATGTTTACAGGTTAGACAAGGCATTATATGGTCTGAAACAAGCACCTCGTGCATGGTATGATGCTCTATCCTTTTATCTTGTGAAATCTGGTTTTAGCAAAGGTTCGATTGATACTACCTTGTTTATCAAACGACAAGGGAGTGACATTATACTAATCCAGATTTATGTTGATGACATAATC